>VWYK01119637.1:0-12842 GCA_013399775.1 Semnornis frantzii
GGATGGGATGGGATGGGATGCTTGCTGCTGCCCTGCCTGCCTGATTGCTTGCCCTTTGCTGCTGCCTGCTGGGCACCCCCAGTCCCTGAGCGAGGAGCAGGCAGCTGGGTTGGGGGCAGGAGGCTCTCCCCTCTTGCAGCCACTCTGCTGCTCTCTCCCTCCCAACATCTCCCTCCCCCCAGCATGGGAACATGGGAGAAGCCAGCTCCTGTTGCCCATTTCAGAGCCTGAGGAGGGAGCTGGAGCTTGACTTGCACCCTCAGCAGCTCTGATGGTAGAAGGTGAGCATGAAGGCTGTGAGGAGCTGCTGGCTTTGGGGTTCCTGCCTGTCAGAGGGAGGTGAACCCTGAATTCCCGTTGGCCTCCTTGGGAATGCTGAGCTGATCCCCCGAGGCCAGCAGACCCTCGAGGCTTGGGCTTGGGCACAGGGCACAGAGCAACTGACAGCAGCATTGGGGGCACGAAGATACCCCTGGAGTGCCCTCACTCCCCTTAGTGACCGTGGGGAGAGATCTTGGTGCTGTCCTCCCAACAGGATGCAGCCTTGGTGTGCAATGGTAACTGTGCCCCAGCATCCTGGGCAGAGCAGGGGGCAGCAGCCACACACCAGCACCAGTTCCTTAGGACCCCCTGAAGCCACCACCCCCTGCAGTGATGCACAAAGCAAGCTCCTCGGTGCCAGGCTGATGACTCCAGCACTGGTCAGGAATGGAGCCAGCGAGGCCAAGGTGGGAGCCCACCACCACCACCTGGGAGCCCACCACCACCTGAGAGCTCATCACCACCACCTGGGAGCCCAACACCACCACCTGAGAGCTCACCATCACCACCTGGGAGCTCATCACCACCACCTGGGAGCCCAACACCACCACCTGGGAGCCCAACACCACCTGGGAGCTCATCACCACCACCTGGGAGCCCATCACCACCTGGGAGCCCAACACCACCACCTGGGAACTCTCCGTGGAGCTGTTTCTTGCTGGTGGCACAGGAGGGGATGTTTCTCCTGCCAGCTCCAGGGAAATGCCTGCTCCTTTGCCAGCCTGCTGGCTCCTTCCTGCAGCCAGGCTCCAGGCACCAGCATGGGCTCCTTCTGCGTCTGCCACCGAGGCCAACCCGCAGGTGCGGGCACAGCTCCCTCATGCCAACACAGCTACCCTGGAGCAAGGAGAGGCAGGTGGGAGAGGAGAGATTGGCACCTATCAGGCATCCCCTGCCACCAGAGTCACAGCACCCTGCTCACCTCTTCAGGCTGGTGACAGAAAGCCACCCACTGCTTCCCCTCTGCCAACAAGCCAGGGAGGGCTGTGTGCTTGCTGGGCTCACAAGCTGCCCCACGGCTGCCCCACAGCTGCCCCACGGCTGCCCCACGGCTGCCCCACGCTCCAAGCACACACCACCTCCTGCTTCTGTCCCACAGGCTGCTCTGTGCTGGATCCACAGCTTCAGCCCTGTCTAGGTCACATCTCACCTGAACGAGGTCTGCCTGAGCCCAGCAGGCTCAGCTCTCACCTTCACCTCGGAAGGTGCCAGGGGATTGTTTCCCTTTGCTCAGTGAGTTCTCTGCAAGTGGCAGAAAGAGGGAGTCTGGATGCTCACCACAATCCACCCCGGGGCCAGGGATGTGTGAGGCATGCCTGAGGGGCTGAAGGCTTCTTTTGGAGGCAAATCCCCGAGTTGAAAAGGCTCAACCACTTCCCCTGGTATCTTTAAGCAGCAAAGTGAGCCAACGCTGGATTAATTTTGTTATGCCATGATTGAGACTGTTGCTAGGCTACAGCAACGGGTGCCTAAGCCCAGCCTGCTACAGGATTTCCCCAGACCCGCTGGTTTGCCAGCTCAGGGGCATCCCAGGAGGCCAGCAAAGCACTCTGGGCTCTCCAGGAAGCAGGACCCTTGGCTGCAGGGACATTGCAGGCAGCAGACCTGTGAGATATCTCACCCTGCTTGCTGACCTCCCTTCAGATCTGCCTGGCCTGGCCTGTGCCAGGGCTGGTCACAGCTTGGGTCTTTGTCCAGCCTCACAGGATGGGCCTCTTCCAAGGGCACCTGCAGCTCCCCACGGCCCTCTGGTGTCCTGCTAAAGCTCAGCTTCTGAGAACCTTCTCACGTTCATTGCTGGAGGGGAGAAGCAAATTCCCATCCTGGGCCTTAGAAAGTCAGGAAAAAACTTGTTGTGACCTTATGGGAGCAGCAGAAAGGGTGAAGCTGGGACCCTGCAAGGGCAGGATCTCTGCACTGCTCACATGTGGCCCTTGCCATGAGTGCTGGGGAGTGCTGAAGGCCTGGCACACAGGTGAGCTGCAGGGCCCCAGCAGGACCCAGCCGTGGGGACAGCAGCCCCAGCGCAAACTGCAGCTGATGTGTGGTGCATGAGCCATGAAGGACCAGCCCCAGCAGGACCTCATCTGGCCTGGCATGGCCACAGGAAGATCAACTCAAAGAGGAGCTGGTGCCAAGGACAGCTGTGAGCAGGTCTGGGGACAGCCTGTGCAGCAGAAGGAAGGCAGAGCAGAGACACAAGCCCTGGCCACAGGGCAGGGAGCAGCATTCAAACCAGGGCACTGGCAAAGCAAACCTCGGGCAGGAATAAATGTAGATGCCAACCCTGAGCCAGCTCCTGTGCCTCGGGGCAGACTGAGGGGCAGCTGAGCTGGCTGGGGGTGGTGGTGGCTGCAAGGGCTGCTCAGTCTGCCCTTGTGCTGCTTTGCCACAGAGGATCAAGATGTGGTACCTTTGGCATAGGCTGTGCCACGCAGGGCTGGGGTGCCCAGCTCAGCAGCAGTGCTAAGCAGCTGGATGCTCTTGCAAGGCTGAGCTCTGTGACTGCCTCTAACACAGAGTAACAGGAGCGAGAGCTGCAGCAAGCTGAGATGGTCACCTGTGCCAAGGGGAGTTGTGCCAGCAGAGAGAGACGCTGTGCCCATGCTGCCTTTGCACAGCAGTCCTGAGGGGGGCCCAAGGAGAGGAGTCAGACAGCTCCAGGCCGCTTGGGTTGGAGGTGAGCTGGGAGGTCTCGTCGCGATGGGTTCCCGGTTGGGAAAGCAGAAGGATGCCAGCCCAGGAGGCAAGCCGGGAAGCTGCCGCGCTCCGAACGGCTGCTGGCACTCCGGGGATGGCTCCGCCCGGGTCTTGTCGCAGCAACTCTATCAAGTCACACCCCAGAAGCTGCCAGGAGAGACTCAGACTGCCAAGTGCCAGGTCTGATCGTCCCCCCGCCCCCACCCCCCGGGCACAGCTCTGCCAGGAGCACTCCCCAAACGCTCCCATGGCGTCCCGGGGCAGCAGCACAGCCCTGGCTGTGCCAGCTCAGCACCGCACATGCTGTGCACAGGCTCCTGCAGCCTGCCCTCCCCTCCTGGAGCAGGGCTGCCAGGCCAGCCTGAGCCCAGGGAGCAGAGGCTGCCCCTCGGGCAGCTCCCGCACCCCGCAGGGGCTCGGCCCAGCGGCTGGCAGGACACAGAGGGTGGGAAGAGGGCACCTGGGAGCCACCTCTCATGGCCGACGATGGCCTCAAGCTGGCACGGTGGAAGCCAAGGTGCAGCTGTATTGTGGCCAGGGCTCTTGTGGCTGCCAGCCACCAGCAGGGGCAGAAGGCAGGGCAGTGGCTCTGCAGCTCTCAGCAGAGTGCCCCCAGCAGCAGCCCCTAAGGTAAGGCCCTCACAGGTAAGGCTGCAGAGGCTTTATGGGTTTAAGCTGGCAGAGGGGAGATTGAAACTGGATTTTAGGAGGAAGCTCTTTCCAGTGAGGGTGGTGAGACACTGGCACAGGTTGAGGGTGGGGAGACACTGGCACAGGTTGCCCAGGGAGGTTGTGGAGCACAGAATCACCCAACGTGACCTTTGATCACGTTGGGTGATTCTGTGCTCCACAGCCTCCCTGCAGGTCTTCTGTGCTCCACANCTCTTCTTCTGTGCTCCACAACCTCCCTGCAGCTCTTCTTCTGTGCTCCACAACCTCCCTGCAGCTCTTCTGTGCTCCACAACCTCTCTGGAGGTGTTCAAGGCCAGGTTGGATGAGTCCCTAAGTGACCTGTACCAGTGGGAGGTGTCCTTGCCTACGGCAGGGGGTTGGAATTGGATGATCTTTGAGGTCCCCTTAACCATTCTCTGACTCTAGGGTTCTATGACAGAGCTGCAAGCACGCAGCATGCCCTGGCCGGCGCTGCCTGTAAGGAACCGCAGCTCCTCAGCGCCTGCTACAGCCGAAAGCGCCTCCGCTGGTACCTCCAGAGATGCTCTCAGGAACTATTTATATCGAGGAGAGCCTGCAGCAGCTTCCTCTCCCTGACAGGCACGTACAGCACAGCTCACAGTTAGCTTCTCTGACAGACTGGGCACGGCAGAGCCCAGCTCAGCCCAGGTTTATTTCCTTCCCCTCTCTCTCACACACACTGCTGGCACAGGAGCTCTCCTCATGCTGTAGCCCTAAAGCAGTACAGAGCTCCCTGACCCAAGCAGAAGTCCAAGTGCCCAAAGCAGCTTTCACTGCTCTCCCCTTCCACACACAGGGATTTCTCTGCCCTTGCTTGCCAGAGCCCAGCCGTGCCACACAGCCTGCTGGGGCAGAGCTCCCACCTCTGCTCGTCCCTGTTAAAGGAGCCTTGTGGCCACAGCGACTCAGCTCTGGCTCACCTCAGCTCCTTGTGCAAGGCAAGGGACAGGAGCTGCAGAGTGCAAAAGCTCTGCTGGAGCTCACATCTAGCCCAGGTGAAAGACAACCCAGTGCCAGTGCTTCACATTCAGAGAATGGGTTGGGTTGGAAGGGACCTGAAAACTCCTTTGGTCTCAATCCCCCCTGCCATGGGCAGGGACACCTCCCACCAGCATAGGCTGCTCAAGGCCTCATCCAGCCTGACCTTCAACACCTCCAGGCAGGGACAGCCACAGCCTCCCTGGGCAGCCTGTACCAGTCTCTCCCCACCCTCGTTCTTAAAGAATTTCTTCCTCACCTCCACTCTCACTCTCCCCTCTCCCAGCTCAAAGCCATTATCCCTCATGCCAGCACTCCCAGCCCCTGTCCAAAGTCCCTCCCCAGCTCTCCTGTAGGCTTCTTGGCACAGCACAGGGCAAGGCAGCTGAGCTGAAGAGAGCTCCTGTGGAACAGGATTGGTCTCAGGACAGACCTCAGCTTTGGGGACAGAACTCATAGGGTTTATGCTCAACTTTGGAGACCACACCTGGAGTGCTGTGTCCAGTCTTGGGCTCCCCAGTTCAGGGGGACCTGTTGGAGAGAGTCCAGTGGAGAGCCAGGAGGCTGACTGGGGGGGGCTTGAGAATCTCCCCTGTCAAGAGAGGCTGAGAGCCCTGGGGCTGGTTAGCCTGGAGAAGGCTGAGAGGGGACCTGATCAATGCCTATCAATATCTGGGAGGTGGGTGTCCAGTGGCTGGGGCCAATCTCTTTTCAGTGGCCAGCAGCAATAAGCCAAGGAGCAATGGATACAAACTGGAGCAGAAAAGGTTCCAGCTCAGTATGAGGAGAAACTTTAGAGTGAGGCTGCCCAGAGAGGCTGTGGAGTCTCCTTCTGCAGCTGTGTTGCTGTGTGAGCTGCCCTGGGTGACCCTGCAGAGGTCCCTTCCAACCTCTAACATTCTGTGATGTCTGAATGAGTTTTGAGTCAGTGCCTAGCTGCAGGGAAAGGGGAGGCTGAGCAGCCTGAGGGCTGGGCAGAGCTGATGCCCTTCTGCCAGGCAGTGCCCAGTCCTGGCGGCCACTCGTGCGGTGAAGAAGACAACCCAGAGGCAGTTGTACAACAGAGCTTTATAGTCAGAATGGATTGTACCAGGGTTTGGTTTTTTTGATGCAAAATGGAACATGACCCAAGGCCTCCACAGAGCAGAAGTGCTGCCAGCATCTGGCTGAGGCTTGGAGCCTTGCCTGCCTTGCCACAAACTGGTTCATGTCCCCAGCCCACTTTGGCCTCCCCAGACCTGTCCCACGCAGGTTCCCCACCTGTGCCAGTGTGAAATGTAATGCTCAGAGAAGTAGGCAAAGAGATCTGAACTGCTCATGCAGCAAAAAAGAAATCATTCTGCTTTACAGGGTTCCAAAAGGCATCTGGGGGGTGGGGGCTGGGAGAAAGGAATAAAAAGGGAGCAGGAAACTTAGTGTGGTTTGATGTTTTCCAGCAGGAACTGGGAGAGGGAGAAACAAACTGAAACTGTAACTCAACCTGCAAGCAACAGAGTGAAATGTGATGCAGAGCCTGGAGGGAAGGGGGTTACAGAGAACAGGCTCCAGCACACCTGGGGACTGCTGAGGGAGACACAGGCAAGGGTGAAGGGTTGGCCTGCAGTCCCTGTCCAACGGCAGCTGTGCTGGCACTGCAGGGCAGCTCTTCACAGGCATCAACCCCAGAGGCTTCACTTCAAAGCATAAACTGGGCTGGGAGGAGGCCTCTGCACACCAGGGCCCAGGAAACAGCTGCAGGGCAGACAGGAGCTGGCCCAGGAAGGATATTGGCTGAGAGTGGTTGTCCCTCTCTGTGCCTGGAGGATGCCTGAGCCATGCCAACACTTCCCTGCAGACACTGCTGAAGCTCTGGGAATCTTCAGTTTCCACGTCCCTGAGAGGTACCAAAGGGAGGGGGTGGGTGAGGGGGTTCTGCTAGATGCAAATCCCAGGAAGGGAACTGCAGAGGAGCACTGATTCCATTCACTCTTTTTTTTTTTTCCCCCTCTCTTTTCAGGTCAGCTTTGCACTTTGCATTGTTTTCCTCCCACTGCATAGCAGCTTACCTGTAGTGTCCAGGACACTGGGGCCACAGCAATCAATGGGGTTTGATGGATCCCAGCAGCAGCAGCAGCACACCAAGGGAGTGCCAAGCAAAGCTGCTGTGCAGAAAGGATGCCCACTGAAGGACTCCAAAGTCACACACACACACACACACACACACACACACACACTCACTCTTCCTCTCACACTCTGGCCCTGTGGCTGCTGCTAAAGAGAGCTGCACACCACAGCATGATCTGCCTCGAATCCAAGCCCCTCAGCTGCTGGCTGCAGCCCTGCCAGTGCCTCCTTTCTCGTTACAAAAATAGGAAGGATAAAAAGTCCAAGACTGGTGAGCAGGAGGCGTTCATGCGGCGAGCTCCTGCTGTGCTCCTCCCAGCCAGGCGGGGACTGCAGCAGCGCAGGAGTGGGGTAACGCAGGGGGGAGCAGGAAGCAAGGTCCCCTTCACCTCCCACGCTCTGCTAGCTGCCCCAAAGGGCATCTCTGGAAGGAGAAAAAAACAACAGGCTGGAAGTGGGCCTAGGAACCCTGCCCTGAGCCTTCCCCGGGCTCAGGCGCGTCTCAGCTGGATCTTCTCTGTGTGCCGAGCACACCAGAACAGCACAAGCAGATGCAAAGCTTTTGTTTTGCCAGCTCTGTTCTGAGAGGACATGCAGCAAACAGCCAAAGCTTTACACATCTGCACCTGTCCTGGTGTGGCTCTAGGGAAGGATGGAGACAGCCATGACTGAAGCCCTGCTACAGCTCCTCATAGTCGCCGCCTCCTCGGGGCTTGCTGGCGCCGGCTCCTCCTCCTCCAAGGAAAGCCTCCAGTTCATCAATCTCACTGCCCTTCTCCTTGCTTTTCTTCTTCTTTTTCTTCTTCTCTTTCTCCTCTTTGCTCTCCTCCTTCTCTTTGCTCTTCTTGTGCTTGCTCTTCTTTTTCACAGACTTCTCCTCCTCCTGCAAAAGGAGAGTGTTGGTGACCTGCCCCCAGCATCCCGGAGCCCAGCACGACCCTGCCTCGAAGCTTGGCTCAGAGGGAACCTGACCCATGCTGAAGGCTCCACCACCAAGGCTGGCTTGGAGCAAATTCCAGAAGACCCTTCTGTGAGCTTGGCCAGCAGAGAGGGAGGACCATCTGCTTTCTGTGCAGCAGTGGTCAGGCAGGCAGCTTATGCCTGACAGCAGAGTGTTGGACAGGCAGAAATGTCACAGATAAAGCCTCCTGCAGACTCCCCTCACTGGTCCTCAGCTGTGCCAGGGACACCTCTGTGCTTGCAATAAGTCACAGCTTCAGCCTGGCAGCACTGCACTGCTCTGTGTGAGCCTCTACTTTACAAACTCAGGCAGTGCCTTTTCAAAATTCAACTGTGCTAAAAGCTTCTTTTGAACCCCAAATGGTCTGCACAGGCCTGGAGGCATAGCTGGGGAGAAGAGAAAGTTTGGTGGGCACACTGCAGCAGCCCTCCCCTCTCCCAGGCTGGTAGAGAATACAGCAGAGCAGCTCTCAGGAACTGAACTGTACCTCTTTGCTCTTCTTTTTCTTCTTCTTTTTCTCCTTAGCAGACTGCTTCTCTGTTCAAAGGGAAGGAAACAAACACAACATTGGTTTGATTCATGCAAACCCTGAGAGGTGCAGCTCTGCTCGCTCTCCTTTCCTGAGAACAAAATGCCTCATCCTGGAGCCAAGAGCCAAGGCAAATCCTGTGCACAAGCTGCACCCATCAGAAACTAGCTCAGGCCCCAGCAGCCTCACCCACACTTGACCACAGTTGTCTGGTTTGAGGAGGTCTGTTAGCTGCATTATTCTGTGCTGTGAGCACTGCCCTGGGCCTTGAGCGCATTGCAGCTGCTAAGGAGCAGAGAGAGCAGCTCTGCAAACTGCTCCCAAGCCAGGCTGGCACCAGATGATTATTTCCAGAACTGGAAGCAATTTTCCCCTGACCACTAAATATCTGAAGGCAGATGGGAATCCACCAGGCCTGGTTTCTGTCTCTGTGAGCAGCTCCTAATGGGAGGGGCACTCAGGACATGGTGCCAGCAGCGGGGGGCACCTGGCCAGGCTGTCACACTCTGCTCTGCAGCTGGGCAGGGAAATCACAGCACCACGAGGCCAAAGTGCCACTGCTGCAGCCTTGGAGTGGAACATCTCCCTGTGAGGCCAGGCTGAGGGAGCTGGGGCTGGCAGCTGGCAGCAGCGCAGCCTGAGGGCTGCCCTCAGTGCTGTGCTAAAGATGTGCAGGGCAGTGTGGGCAGGATGCAGCCAGGCCCTGCCCAGGGGTGGCCAAGGGCAGCACAAGGGGCACTGGGGGCAAGCTGGAGCAGAGGAGGTGCCAGGGGAACAGGAGGGGAAACTTGGTCCGTGGGAGGGTGCTGGAGGCTGGAGCAGGCTGCCCAGAGAGGTTGTGGAGTCTCCTGCTCTGGAGAGCTTCAGAATCTGCCTGGATGTGTTCTGTGTGCCCTGCCCTGGGTGCCCTGCCCTGGCAGGGGTTGGGCTGGGTGATCTCTGGAGGTCTCTTCCAGCCCCTGTCATTCTGTGGCCCTTCAGGGGTGGCTGCTGTCACAAATGAGTCCCAGAGCCCATCCCTGCCAAAACCTTTGTCCCAGGTTACTGTGGCCCTTGGCTGCTGCTGCTGCTCACTGCCTTTGCAAGCAACTCCCTGAGCAGCAGAGCACCTCTGTGGCTGTCTCACAGCAGGCTGTGACTGCACCACACTCACATGTGCTAACCAAGTGTCAGTCTTAGCTGCACACTCTTCTCAGCTGCTCTGTAAATACAAAGCAGCCATGGAGATGTCTAATTGCTGGTCAAGCTCCAGCTGCCTGCCTATCAAGACAGGCTTTTATATTTAGCCCAGGAAGAGGAGATAGGAGGAACCTCTGTTGAATTATTAAAGCTGCTAAACTGAAGTTAAATTATTGACCTGGGCCTCTGCAGATGCACTTTGAGTTATTTCAAGCTGTGCTGTTCAGCAGCTCAGAGTGACAAGCCAAGGAAGCCATGGAGCCTCTGACACTTTGCTTACACTTGGGGAGCAGCTATTCAAAGAGGTCGACCTTGGGTGCTGCTTACAGCTCTTTCCCACCTTAAATCTTTAGCTTCTCATCATTCATGGTGACATCAGGGGCAGATCTAGAGGAAGCTGCTTTGCAGTAATGCCAAGGCAGCAGAAATTATTTGTGTGGGATTTGTTGCCCTGGAGGATTGCAAGGGGTGGGGGGGAGGGGTGGGCAGGGGAAAGCCTGAGTAATGCTAAGGTGCTGAGAACTTCTGGGGGCTGAGTGCTCCCAGAAACAGCAGATCCAAGTGGCAGGGGATGTCAGAGCCTTCTGCTCAAGCTGATCCAGGTTCTGGAGGGGGTGGACACTGCAGTGCTAACAGCACTTCTCTGGCAGCAGAGCAGGAAGCTGTACCCAGAAGCAGCTTGTGAAAGATGTGCTCCTGTTTCCAGCTGGGACAAAAATAACATGGGGCTGGTGCCATGGAGCAGCCAATTCCCCCCCTCCCCATGGGGGAAAGAAGGGAAGTTTCCATGGGGAGAAGGTGCTGTGGTAAGGCACTTTGCAGCCTGAGCCAGGGCAGGGCAGGAGGGCACAGGGCAGGGCCACAGGGCCCTGGAGCCACGCTGGGAAAGGTAGAGGCCTGACAAAGGGAAGCAAGGTGTGAGCTGTACCTTCCTCACTGCTCTCCTTGGGACCAGATTCTTCCAAGCCCAAACCAAAGAGATCTGAGTCATTCTTCAGCTTGAAGGAGTGGAGTGCTGCTTTCACAGGCTGGGCTGGCTTTGCCAGGGAGGTGTCGTCGTCATCCGAGAGCTCAGAGAGATCCTCCCGCACTGGGAACTCATCCTGGAGACAAGGCAGACAACACCCACAGAGCTTTCAGCCACCACCTCTCAGCAGTTTGCAGACAAAGATGGTGAATGCCTGCAGGTGGGGAGCAGGGAAGGAAATGGGAGCTGCCCCAAGCTGGAAATCTAAGCCCTTGGTCTCATGAGCTGTGCTGCTTTGCCTTGGCAGCTCTGCTGCTGGAACCTGTGCTCTGTAACCTCAGACTGCTCATGGAGTCCTAGGATGGGTTGGGTTGGAAGGGATCCTCAGGATCACCCAGTGCCAACCCCTGCCATGGGCAGGGACACCTCCCACCAGCACAGCTTGCTCAAGGCCTCATCCAGCCTGGACTTCAACACCTCCAGGCAGGGGCAGCCACAGCCTCCCTGGGCAGCCTGTGCCAGTCTCTGCCCACCCTCACTCTCAACAATTTCTTCCTCCTCTCCACTCTCACTCTCCCCTCTCCCAGCTCAAAGCCACTGTCCCTCAGCCTGGCACTGCCAGCCCTTGGCCAAAGTCCCTCCCCAGCTCTCCTGCAGCCCCTTCAGGCACTGCAAGCTGCTCTGAGCTCTCCCTGCAGCCTTCTCTTCTGCAGGCTGCACAGCCCCAACTCTGCCAGCCTGTCCCCACAGCAGAGCTTCTGCAGCCTCTGAGCATCTTGGTGGCCTCCTCTGGCCCCTCTCCAGCAGCTCCAGGTCCCTCTTATTAGTGCTATCAAAACCAAATTGCTGATGTAAAAGGATCAAAGAAGACCTTTGAGCCTGACCTTAACTCACAGCCCCAACCTGGAGCTGCCCTGCAAAGGCATCTCTGTTTCAGCTGAAAGTTCTCCTGCAGACCTGACAGACAAAACCCTTCAGCTGGGCAGCTCTGGGGGCTCTCATGTAGCAGGAGGGCTGAGGAAGGGGTTTGTGCCTGCAGAGCATCCCACTCCACTGAGCCAGCAGGCAGTGTGCTCCCAGGGCAAATTCACCCCTTCAGTGTGGGCTAAAACCCAGGATCTGCAGAGTGGGTATCAGCCAAACCTCTCTGTCTCTGCAGGATGAGACTGGAAATGAAGTTTAATCATCTTCTGACACCTGCCAAATCTTCAGAGCTCATCATCCTCTCTTTCTCCATGGCCTGCATGCTGACCAGACACCTCCCTCTGCTGCTGCCCAAGGCACTGCCCCTGCTGCTTGCTAATGGTGGAGTTTCTACTGCTTGGCCTCACCTACCCTGGAGGTAAAGGCCAGTGCCAAGCTGTGGGGCAGCTCCCAGCACTGCTGCAGTGCCCAGCTCCTCACAAGCCCTGCTCCTCACCCCCACAAGCTAACAAAAGTAAACTTGCTCCAAATACTTCTGCTTTCCTACTGAAGTGCCAAGGGAAGCAGGTGCTGAGGATGCCACATGAATGGAAAATTACTTAATAAATAGTGTGACAAACAGGCAAGGTCAGGGAAAGTGGGACAGGCCCTCTCCTGCAGGCTTCTGGAGTGATGCAAACACAAACCATTCCCAGACACCAGCTGGCCCAGGCCCCAGGAGCAGCCCTGAGGAGTGAGCAGGGCCAGCAGCTTCTGGAGGTTGCTCTGCTGGCTGTGAGCAGAGGTCACTGAGCTCAGGGATGCCTGGAACCACAGTGGCATGGCCCTGCCAGCCCCAAGGAGATGCTGGTGTTTCCTTCATCCCTGCTATGGGGACAGCCAGGAGAAGAGAAGGCTCCAGGAAGAATTCAGAGCAGCCTTCCAGTACCTTCCTAGTGGAGGATGTCCCTGCTGAGGGCAGGGAGGTTGGACTGGATGAGCTTTGAGGTCCCTTCCAGCCCAGCCCATTCCATGGGTGTGTGAACAAGCAGCTGGGGCAGAGGGGACTCCTGCAGAGCCCTGCAGGCAGCAGTGTGCTGAGTGTCCCAGGGACGTGGCAGCCACCCTGGGCATGCTGGAAACTCCTCCTCAGGCAGATTCTGCTGCTTCACCAAGGAGCTTTGCCAAGCACACTTTGTGAGGGCTGGGCTGCCAGCAGGGAGCTGGCACTCTTTGCACACATTCTGCACATTCAACTGGTGACAATCCCTGCCCTGTGTCTGATGCCCTCCACTGCTGGGCTGGGCACGGCCTGGCCTCACATGGACAGCCACAGGCACAGCCTTGCTGCTGGGTGGCTTCAACACCCACAGCACTGCTGGCTTTGGGCTTGGATCTCTCCAGGCTGCTTAGCACCTGAGGTGCTGTGCCTGCTGCTGGGAGGTGTGGGAGCAGAGGAGAGCTCTGCCCAGGATGCTGCTCGGCCTGCAGGCCTGGCCCTGTGCAGG
>VWYK01119645.1:0-10580 GCA_013399775.1 Semnornis frantzii
CTCATCCCAACATTGGACCCTATCCTGGGCATGAGAGACAAACTGAGAGCAAAAGGAATTCCTGAAAATCCTGATGCCTGGTCATGAGTAGTTTGGCCCAAAACTGGACCATAGAGCAAGAGGAGTGCAATCTATTCTTCATACGTATCTTCACTGGGTTCCAGTCTCCTCAGTTACTCATTTTATCTGCCTTGTTTTTATTTCTCTTTCAGTTCAGCCTTTTTCTCTTTCCTTTCTTTTTTGTCTTTCAAGTACAAATGAACTGAATTCTCCAAACACATCTGCACTGCTATCAGACATTGTAGTTAAAAAAAAAAAAAATCTTGGCATAATTTCTGAAGTTTCCCTATGTACACTTTCCTGTTCGTGTATTTCCGTCATCCAGGTATCATCACTCAATAACCGTACTGTGGCTGTAATGCTTTTCACATGGAAGGAATTGTGTTTTATTGATGGCAAATGTTGTAATGCACTTTCATGTCAAGACGAAAATCTGAAAAAGAAACTTTTTATAGTGTATGCTACATGAAACCTCTACACTGAACCAGGCTGTAGAGAGAATATACTCAAGTACACATATGCTATGACTATATATAGTAAATTAAATAGTCCTGGCATGCTGGAATGGGCACAAGAACACATACGTACCACTGGTACAGTTAAGTAACACTCTCCCAAGCCATTTCCAGGCATAGATCACATGTTAGCAACGCCAAGGACCATTCTGGATGGGATGTGATTGTTCTCTTCTAGGGGCTGAGAGCATTAAGTGCTATGGATCTAATAAAAATAAAAAGGAAGGTGATCAGAATAGGGACTAAATGCTGTGTGTGTCACTCATTATGGTTTTGTTTGGCAAAGGGGTGTCAATCCTTGGCACTCAAGGCTGAGCTCCTAACCCAGAGACAAATAAGAGCAATGCCATCCAAAAAAATGTTCAATAAAGTTAATCTCTACTGATGACTGCCTGGGGACACAGGAATTTCTAGGTAGGGGCAAATGCAGGGACAACTTGTATACAACAGCAGTTGCAAATGCTATCTGGTTTCCCCAAAATCAGAGTTCCCTCCTTTCAGCATATCCACCAGCATTACACCAGTTAATTTTTGAGCGCAGATGGAGAGTATCTCCTTCTGGAAGGCACATGTGTTGCCTTTGATGATGGGGACCTGGGTACGCAGTGCAGCCAGCTAATACAAAATGCCTGCCTGGCATCGAGGGACCAACTACGTGACACAGCTGGGAACAGTAGTTCTCATAGGTTTTTTCCAGGCTACAGCCCAACATCAGGAGGTTGCTTAGCCAGAAGGGAACCTCAAATTTCCACAGTTAGGTAAGTTAAATGAACCCTGCAAGCTAGGAGGTCAGTGTACCAGGATGAGCGTGGAGGCAGATGTCAAGAGTGCAAAGGACTGACCAAAAGAAGCCCTAAATGTGCAAACAGGTAGTACCCAGACAGGCAAACCAGATAAAAGGAAAAGCTTCTGCAAACAACTAGTGTCCAGAAGGAAAGATTTACTCTCACTCTGTGTTGTTTTCATATGTAGAAGTTTGGCCTACAGTAAAAATCTTTAGAAAGTAGCCAGGCCTGCAAAGTTAGTTGCTTTTTGTGGACAGAAAGCGAGGGCTCAACCTTTTCTCTGAAAACACCCCACACGCGGTTCCTGGAAGAGGGTGACATCTCTGGTTTCTACAGCGGCTGGCTCTTATTGAGGGCTCAGACTGGTCTGTGATTCAATTTCTGACTCAAGTTTTATCTCAAGTCTACAGAAAATCTGAGGAATAAACTCATGAGAAGGACAGGGAGTGCACAGATGCACAACGCGGCCATTGCTAGTGCAGGTATATTTGTGTTTCTGAGGACATGCAAAGTGGGAACTTACATTGTTTTAAATTAAGCATCTTCCCATCTTGTTTCTACACTGCTGGGACTTTTCTTTTAAGATCTTAATTCTCTCCTTTTCTGGTTCTAAGGGCTTGAGTGAAAAGAGTCATTCTCTCCTACATGTTTATGTTCAACATCCTGAGTTTATTTATAGAGCAACAAGCTTGCTTTTAAAAATCAAGGCTAAATCTAGGTCAAATCTGATAAACATTTTATCCTGTGCTTTGCAGAATCAGAGGGCTGAGGCACACAACTGTCACTGCAGTTCAATGAATCGCACCATATCAGCTTTACCACACCAACAGGCTGTGCACAGAGCTGCAACTGTAAGGTCAAATACATTAACCTGAAATCTCTTTCACCAGGCTTTCAGCAAATGCATTTTATCTTGCTTTTGCTGATAGTCACCGTTTCAGTTTTAGCATGGCATTAAAAACTTCTTCACTATGAAGCTGGTAGAGCACTGGAAGAGGCTGCCTAGAGATGTTCTGGAGTCTCCTCTGAATAGATTCAAAACCCACCTGGGTGCAGTTCTAGGCAACCTTGCTCTAGGTGAACCAGCACTGGCAGGGGAGTTGGACTAGATGATCTCCAGAGGTCCCTTCCAACCCCTGTCATTCTTTAATTCCGTGATTATTTCAATATTTGTGGGACCAAAGCCTCTTCACAAGCTCTTAGTTTTCTACACAATAAAATTTCTTGCAGATTTTAGAAGTGACCAGGAAACACAGCACATCTACAGCTGAGCCTACATACCAGGGCTGGGTAGTACTGATCTGTCTGATGTCCTGTTCAGGGGCATGCTGATACACAGTGGGTTTGTCCAGCCTGTATGACCTTTAAAGAATATCCAGATGCAGAGGAAAATGGTTCAAGTTCAAATTTTCAGCCAGAAAAATTGTTGAGACATGGTAAGAGTGCACCCAAGTCACAAACGTGAATGGTTGATGATTGGACTTGATAAACTTAAAGGTGTCTTCCAACCAAAACAATTCTATGATTCTACATTTGATGGTTGGAGAGGAAAAGAGCATTATGGAGCACTTATACTGCCTACTATGGACTCAGTCTTTGAAATTATCTTGTCCTTGAACATTAAAGAGGTGTCCCAGTCCTCAGTATATTCAACAATCAGGCAATGAGCTTAGAAGCCTCCTGAAACAATTTTCAGCAGACAACAATTACATGTGAAGATATGCACACAAGGCAGACCCAGGTGCTATGGCAATATTATCCTTTAGAAGCCAATGAACCATGTCAAAATGACATAAACTGCAGGATCATGTACAATGGAAAAGACATTCTGCACTTGGATCCTGTGATGAAGTTACTCTGCAGACATGATTAAATTATTTCATGTTGCTGTAACAAGCAGTAATGTTTAGTGGCAGTTGCAGGCAGTGGCTGAGTTTGGGGCAATGAGCTATTTCAAGAAAATTAACTTGTTAGGGGGCCCTGAGGCCTCCAAATTTCCTGTTGCCTTAGTCTAGCCCTAAAACTTCAGGTCCGTAAAATTATGAAAGAATAAAACATAGTTCTCTAAGTTTTAAAACAAGTCATTGCATGAAGAGCAAGCCAGCCTTGTTGATGTGTACAGGAGCTCATTCTTCTGTACAACAGTATGTCTTGGTTTTCCTCTTTGCTGCACAATAGAGGCTGTACTCAAACCTGCGCTTGGACAGTAAAACCTCTGCTGTCTGGGGAGATGTTATCATGAAACGTGTTTGAAATCAGGAATTCTGAAATTGCTGAATTTCACTGAACTTTGGCCATGGAATGGCTACCAGTAGAGGGATAGTCAGATATTGAAATGCTACCAGCAGAGGGATAGTCAGGTATTGCCCAGATTATGCACAGCATAATATTGGTAGCCCTGTTTCTTTCCAAAAGGGGATGAATATTAAACATAAACACCCTATAAACTGACAGAAGGACATACTTCCTTACAAAATCACTCATTGTCTACCTGGGCCTTGTGTTCTTAGAGCTCCCTTATTCATGGAACAGTTCAAAGGGGCAGTAGCTATTCATAGAAGTTACTTCTACATAAGCAAGACAGTCAGGATGTGACAGCCCAGATGTACTCAGAGCAAATAAAATGCAAATAACGAAACTAGGTTCATGTGGTTCAGCCCTTTTCGTCTGCTATCTTCAGCATCTTTGCACACCACTGTGATGGCTGATAAGAAAAGAGAGGGTCAAAGTGTCAAAACAACAAGGGTTGTTTCCTTTGCATCATATACGAAAAGCAAGATCTCCCAGCTTTCTCATGGTTCAGTCTAACTCAGAGAGTAGCTAAATTTTGCACAGGTGAGACTCAGGGGTGCTGGCTGGAAGAAAAAGACATCTGCTCTACAATGTATCACAGCATGACCCAAATGAGCAGGACCCCTCATTTTTCCTGGATGCTCTGCTTTTCTACATCAAGCAGAAGACCATGTATAATTTCTTCCACTGCAGGAAATAGATGCAAAAACTTATCAATAATGGTCAACATACCAGTTACAGAATGATAGAATTGCTAACTCCTAATTTCCAACATAAACCTCCCTTGGCACAATTTGGGCCCATTTTCTCTTGTTCAGTCACTTGATATGAGGGAGAAGAGGTGAATAACCACGTCACTACAATCTCCTTTCGAGTAATTGTAGAGAGCCTGATTTTTCTCCAGACTGAACAGTTACAGTTCCCTCAGCCGCTCCTCGTAAGACTTGTTCTCCAAGCCCTTCACCAACTTTGTTGTCCTTCTCTAGACATGCTCTAGCACCTGAATGTCCTCCTCATCATGAGGTGCCCAAAATGAAACACAGTATTTGAGGCAAGGTCTCACCAATGCTGAGTACAGGGGCACATTAATTTCCTTTGTCCTTCTGGCCACACTACTTTGATATAGGCCACGGTGCTGTTGGCCTATGCTGTTGGGTGATGCTCACCCAGCTGTCTGCTGGGGATGGGAAAGGTCTCTTTGAAAGATCTTTCATCTCTACAAACAACCCATTGACCATAAGTTTTGCTATGCTCTTCTTATAATATGGGGCTCAGTGCTCAGGCTTCATACTGAGAAATAAAGGTCACAGACTTAAAGTTCAAGTTGTTGGAGTCTAAGAACTTCAATTTGTTGAAGGAGAAACAGCCAGTCTTGGAGAGAGAGCTTTTTGAGCAGTTGATTAGACCAACCAATAGACTATAAGCTCTCAAAAGCAATAGCTAAAGGCTACCAAAAAAAAAACCAAAAAAAACCCCACCAAACAAAAAAAAACAAAACAAAACCAAAAAAAGCCCAAATGAAAACTGAGCTGAGCGAAATGTGCTGGGAAGATATGGGAAGATAGCANTAAGATGAATCTAAGAACTGAAATCCATAATTGTACTAGATAGCAGCCATTATAGATACAATAGGAATACTGCTTTTATGTCTGAAAAATGCCTTGGCCAAGAACTTGTTGGTTTTTTTTCCAGCTGTGTTGGTTGATCTAATAAAGATACTGTTTCGTCTCACTGATCTGCAACAACAGTGGTACCAGACATGAGACTTTACAGAGGACCAGTGGGATACATTACTACTGAAATGACCAAACCACCGACCAAAGGAGAATAAGTCTACCTCTACCTTCTGAAGTATTCAAAACTACCTGGAAATCTCCAATCATACATATTATTTTGGGTTGAGGGTGTCTGGTTTAGACGGGCTTCTGCACAAAGGGGAATACCAAAGCACTGCGTCAATTAAGAGTATAGTATTGTCAGCATCATTACTACTTAACTGAGCACATGACTTTCAAATCTATGTATCTAGAAGCCAAAATTCTTTGTTTTCCTAGGAAACAGAAATTAAATCTGCAAAAACAATGGGTTTTCCTACACAAAACCAGAGGTAGATTCCACCTCTTTCACCTCTTTTTCTTAGAAAGGCAAGTTTACCCCATCTCATACACACAGACCCCCAAGCATGCCCAGGCACA
Organism: Semnornis frantzii; assembly: GCA_013399775.1. NCBI lineage: Eukaryota > Metazoa > Chordata > Aves > Piciformes > Ramphastidae > Semnornis > Semnornis frantzii. The sequence continues at coordinate 5,848 of VWYK01119645.1, forward strand.
AGGTGCTGTTCCACTCATATAGGCACAGAAAACAAAAACTCCCAAAGCCTAAAGGTTCATTTTAGAATACTTCTCCAACCAGGGAAGCTGGAGTTTTCTTATGTTCCATTTTCTAATATTGAGCATCATGTATAATGCATATTTTACATGCATACATGTATAATATACATACATACATATACATGCATAATAATAAATTGCATAAAGACATATTTGAGGAAAGTTTTATTTCCCCCTTTTCATGAATTGCATTCGATTATAAGTGTGCCTCTGACCTTCATGTCTTCTGTCTTTGAGGTTCAATTTCCTATTTGTAGCTGTGACAAAGAAACAAATGACTGTTATTTCATTTATAAGGCCTGAGTTCTGTGGTCATTCTTGTCTCTAGTAGCAGGCCTTTGCAAATTCAGTATTGTCCTTTCATCTGTCAGATGTACATTTTTAAGAGGCAGTAGCCAAACTGCTATAATTTTCTCCAATTCTGTTCCACACCATCAGTGTGGGTTTGAAAGGACACTACAGGGTGGGAAAAGGTCTGTGTGTACCACTGATAGGTTCAGGTTATGCACTTAGAGATGTATCCCTATGTGCAGCTCCTCTTTTCTCCCATAGGTCAGGATGAGCTGATAATTAAAATATTTTAGTGAGGTAGTAATTAAAATACCAAAAGGCCAACAGGGATATTAAAAGTGGCAGTGACTTCAAGTCCACAGTTCCCCAAAGCACTACCTGGTTTTGCTGGTGGCTTTGGTTTTTGACAGAAACAAATAGCCAAATGAAAGATGTGAACACTGACTCAAGATTTTGAAAACCTTCTGGGGGAGCTGGAACAGGGGGTAAGGAGGTGTCTTCAGAACCCTACTACTTCCAGAGGAAAGACAAGATGTGAACACAGAGATATGCCTCTGAGACTACTTTCCTTTGTGCTATGCATTCTTTTATCCATCTTCATCAGGATTTCACCTCTCAGCCCCACTGGAATGGCTGCAAGTCTCCACCAACTGGACTTGAACAGACTTGGAGTGATGCCAGCTCTACTTGACTATGGTCTGTTCAACCCAGTGTTTTGTGTTTTCCTGTCTCTAGGCTGTCATGCTGCAGATGACCTAAATTACTCTGTTTTTTTCTCCAGATGGCAAGGTCTGATACAGGCAGGTGTGTTTGAGCAGCCAGTCGACCCAGCACAGGGCACAAGCCCTCAGCCATGAAGGATCCTCTTTCCATCCTTCACAACAGGTGTTGCTGACACAGAGTGCGCACAGGATCTGTCCCCCTGTGCCACATATGCCTTTATAAGTAAATTCAAGAGACAAGTAACACTACCGCTTATCAGCACGTTATCTGTTGGTATTTTCTGTCACGGAGAAGCAGGTGAGCTGCCCCAGGGCAGATGCACACAGCAAAGAAAATGCCATTCTTAACATGACCACACCCCCAGACATCCCCTCCTCCTGAAAGTATCTTATTTATAAATCAGCAGACAGAAACAAAAATTATGTCCTTGCACCCTGTTAAATGGAGCGACCAAAATTCGTTCTTAGTTGGAAACCTATGAAAATAGCAACTGAGAGGATCCTCTTGATCAGGCAGACATGGGGAGGTTTGTAGAGGCACGTACAAAGCCTTCCCTCGCTGGCAAGGAAAACGGTTGCACAAGTTCTCCGTAAACATCTTTATCTGCAGTCATTAGCCAGCAATCCTAAGTATTGGACGAGTTCTCTCCATCATTTCACAATGGGTTTTTCTGGTTTCTAGGAACTGTTTTCAAGGACTGTCCTTCAGTACATGAGAAAAATGTGTGAACATGATGCAGAGTTCATTCTTTCTAGTCTTGAACATTGGCCCATCACAGAAACACAAAATGTCACATCACCATGTATGTTCCATTTCTCTAACACATTCCACCCAATACCTATAAGCACACTACAAATGTGAGTGATTTTACTGCAATTTCAAAGAACCCTGCCCAGAGGGAAATGCAGGTTTTGTGCAGAACATAAGGGAAAGATGATCGAAGGGTAGTGTGAAGAGAGTAAGATGCATCCTACTTAATGCTTGGTACAATGCTTTATAAAGCAACAATTCTGCCTCTACCTAGTAGTTTGAATTATCTCTTCCAGACAAATGAAGCGGATTAAAGAAATAAGATGGGGGGAAAGTACAAAAAAAAATGGAAAAAAGATGCCATTTTAAATCGCTGGCCTCAACTAAGCACACAACCTTTTCTACAGCAAGGAGAAAGTCAAGCAAATCATCTGGTACTCTCTACAGTGCCGTCAAAGGTTGTAGATTTTTCTGCTCTTTAAAGCACAGGAGGAAATCCCTGCCAGCAATGCTCCAAATCCCTGAGCAGTGTGGAAATTGTGGCTCGACATGTGCTGACCGATCAGCAACAGGACAGAAGCACAGGCTGGATTCTCAGTCCCTAACTCTGAGATTTGGCTGCCAAACGATGTTGCAAAAACAGGCCTCTGGAGATTTCTCATACTTTTTTTGGCTTATTCTCCTGGTGTATTCATCTTAACAGAAATCAGCTGTTCTGCTTCTCACTTATACAGTATTTGCAGAAGAGATTTTAGCATCTGGCCTGGCTATTATTAAAAGATGAGAACATCCTGCTCTGTTAAGAGAACATCACTACTGGCAATAAAGGACAAAGATCCTTCACATCCAGGTTTCCCAAGATCTGTCTGGATTATTTGGGATTTTTTTCCCCCTCCTGTCACGGCCTTTCCTTCCTATTTTCTGATGTTTGCTATCCAGCCTTGCACACCCCAGAGCAGTGATAAAACTTGTGCTTTCCTGGGAGCAGCTCTTTGCAGCATTTGGATGCAGCAGCATCATTTTCAGCTACTCAGGACTTTGTTATCCAACTGCAGAAATGAAAAAGTAAACAAGTTGGGGGGTGAGTGGGTGTCTTGGTCTTTAGACTCTGACTATTTTTAATACTATTGCAAGCTCATGGCCTGAAGTCATGGAAAGGAGAGCTCACTAGACACCAGACTCCTATAGGAAGTGTAACAGGGTTTTAAACTCTTCCTGCACCCTCTATGCACAAACCCAGAGGCAGAGAAAAACCCAAATCCAGAGACTGGGGGAAAACTCACCATTTGCACTTTGGGAGGTTGAGAGTGAATGTTAGAAGAAGTGTGGGGATGGGATGCTCTGACAAAGCCCCAGCTTCATCTCCACACTTGAAAGATACCAAGACATGCTGAGCACAGCTATGCTGAGTGGATACTGTGGTAGTGGTCCTGTGTCAACCTTCCTTTGCACCAGAAGACCCACAGAGACTCCTTCCAAATAGCATTTTGGTTACCTTTCACTGGTAACATACACATAAGTTTAAAAATGTTTGCACCCAAAACAGTAAAGCTATTAATAGAGGGACTTCAGCTGATCTTTACTGGTGTAATCACCATCTGAAGTCAGCCTTGTGGTGAATATTAATCACTGGTAAGCTGCTGTGGCATATGAACTTTAACATGGGTTGTTTGCTTTTCTCTAAGTGTTGGGACATCCCACAATCTCCATCTGCTCATCCCAAGCAAGCTGCCAGGAGGGAGTGGCCAAGGGTTGCCTCCATGGATTGCAGTGATCTCTGCTTTTCTTCCTGCCCCACCGCAAATCTCAAGTAAGTCTGTTGGGACAGTACAACTTGGCCTTAACTTTGCATTGTTTTTCGACCAGATCAGCAGTCTGGAAACTGGGTCAATTTTTCTAAACATGTGGTTTAGAAATGTGCTGTTTCAAAGGACACTATCCATTGGTGTGAGACCAAACTTTGGATTTGTAGTAAAAAGAGGTAAACAACAACAAGAGTTCAAAGCTCTCCGTAAACACTGAGTCCACGGGACTCTCTGACTAAGCAGGGAAATAATAAATTCCCTGTTCTGTATTTAGGGAAACTGAAGCATAAAAGGAGGAGTCCAAAGCTGTGTGGAAAGTCACACGTGATGCTGAAGTTTCCCAGCTACAGAACAAAAACTAATTTGTCTAATCTTTACAAGTTTTTACTAACATATCTATAGAGATTTTATTTTATTCTCTCATTTGAACTGCAGTAAAAAAATCCAAGCCCACTTGAATTCTCAACTAGGGAAATTAAAATGCACTTGTTGCTTAGACAAAGTTGACATTAGAAATGCAGGTTGCATCCACCCTAAGTAATATATGCAGTCCATCAGCATGGAAGTTGCAGGGTAGGGCTGAGAGTTTCAATTTTAAATGATGTCACAGGGTTACTTTGTTTGCATCACCAGAAGCTTTTGGAAGCTTAGGTTTTGTTCTTTTTCTATTTCAAAACATTATCTGTTACCAACATCCTCCTGTTCCCAGAGGGGCAAATGTCAACATCTCCCCAACTCCAAGACCATAGAAGTATCAGAAAGAGCTCCATACATCTGAGACCAGTATCGCACCACCAGGGAGATTATAATTACAGAAGCCCTTCTGAATGTTGAATATTCAGGTTTTTGCTTTAAGCTCATGCTAAAACTTTTCTTCGAGATGTTGAGTAGAAATGCCCAACCGGCTCTCAGTATTTTATCCATACAATTATCTCCATCACTCATCCCAAAATCCACATTCCTAGTGGATTTACTTATTATTTTAACCTGCCCAACCAATATTTCTGGATAATAATGCTCTTGAGCTGTTCTCTGCAAGCATTTAGCCAAGTGTCTTAGTTGCAAACCTGGTCACCCACATCACACTATGCACTTTCCTATTCA
>VWYK01119647.1:0-23601 GCA_013399775.1 Semnornis frantzii
GACTTGATCTTAGAGGTATTTTCAACCTTAATGCTTCTATAATACTGAACTTCTGAAGCCTGATTAGTTTTTTTCTCATGTTTGAGAGCTTCAGGCAATGCCATGTCTAGAAGCAGTTAGCAGAGCAAAATAGTGTGCTTCTTTATGCTTAGTTCATATGTGCAGACTCTAGTATCACTAAATACAGTGCTTGACATTTGCAATTTTCTATCTGGATGCCATGAATCAGCAAATGGCTGAATTTAAACTGACTGCAAACTAGAAGGTGCAAATGTTGCAGCAGGACAAGTGAGGCGATTCGCCCCCTCTGCTCTGCTGCAGTGCTGCATCCACTTCTGGTGCCCCCAGCACCAGAAAGACATGGAACTGTGGGAAGAGGTTAGAGGAGGTCACAACACTGATCAGAGGGCTGGAGAACCACCACGCCCCCCCCGCCATGGGGACAGACTGAGAGAATTGGGTCTGTTCAGCCTGGAGAAGAGAAGGTTCTGGGGAGACCTAATAGCATCCCTGCAGTACCTGAAGCATTATTATGAGAAGGTTGGGGAGAGATTTTTTACAAGGACTTGTAGGGACATGATGAAGGGAAATGGACTGAAGCTTGAGGAGGGCAAATTTAGACTGGAGATTAAGAAGAAATTCTTTGCAGTGAGGGTGGTGAGAGACTGGAACAGGTTGCCCAGGGAGGTTCTGGATGCCTCATCCCTGGAAGCATCCAAGGCCAGGCTGGATGAGACTTTGAGCAAGTTGGGCTGCCCTTGGCAGCAGGGTTGTTAACTGGATGATCTCTAAGGTCCCTTCCAACCCAAAATATACCATGATTCAGTTCCATCCACACAGAAAGACATCCCAGAAATAAACCAGAAATAAAATAACCCAGAAATAAAAATAGTTGGCTTCAGATACTGCCTTCAAGGTGTGGTTTGCCTCTTCCTCTTGCACTAGAGCTGCATGATAACTATCAATGTGCAGCATCAGTCCACACAGCATGCAAGGCAAAACATGACCAATGTGGGTTTGCAAACAAGGCTTTTAACTGAAGGCATGTGGAGACACACAGTCTGAAAAGAATAAGATCATTTTGTATGCAAAACAGCAAAGTTCCTCCCAGGCTGCAGCCACTGGTAGCACACAGGGGAAAGGACCACTTTCTTCTGTGGAGGTACAAAAGGGAGTTCTGGAAAATGGAAGGCTTGGCTGCTTCCCACAGGGGACAGAAACTCTGACATGCAGCCAGGGCACAGGAAGGACAAAGTTTGTCTTTATGTCAGTGTCTAAAATGGGGAGCTCATTTTAGAGCTGCCTTCTAATACATGAGGAGAATCTCCAGGAAGGCTGCAGAGGACCTTTTCATGAGGATGTCAAAGGTGAATAGTTTGAAGCTGAGGGAGAGCAGGGTTAGATTGGATCTTAGCAAGGTCTTCAGTATCAGGGTGGTGAAACTCTGGAATAGACTGCCCAGGGAAGTTGTGGTGGTCTCCTCCCTGGGAGTATACAAAGCCAGGTTGGATGATGTCTTGAGCAGCCAAGTCCTGTAGAGAGGGGTCCCTGCCCATGGTGGGGAGGTTGGAGCAGATGATCTCCGAGGTCCCTTCCAACCTGAGCCATTCTATTTTGAACACATCACCACAGCACATTATCTGCAATGGATTCCCTTCAGTCATTCCCATACTGTGAGAAACTAGCTTTAGTTTTCTTTTCCAGTGCTCAATTTTCTAATTTTCTTTTTCCTGAAAGCTTTAGAAAAGACTTGGGGAAAGACCAGCTCATAGTAACTGAAATACTTCTTAAGAGCTCAATCCTGCAAGCTGCTTCTCAACTACAAACATCATCACCCACCGCAAAATCCCTAGGTCTTATGATCTTGTCAGATACTTAAAAGATTGGAAGTCCAGAGAGCTTCTCAATGAAATGGAATAGTTCTGTTAGTTTAAGATCTCTGCATCAAGCTCCCAGCACCTTCACTCACAGGTCTGCACGAGGAGAGTCACTGTACTTGCTGTACAAACATGCTTGAAACCATCTCAGGAAAAAGGAAATAAGGCCACCAGCTAGAGAGACATTAACCAACATATAGCTGCTCCTACAGAATGCCACAGAGGTGAGGCAGCCACCCCTGCCAACTGCAAAAGAAAAATCTCCTATTTTCAATTGCTGCCCAGGGAGGCTGTGGTTGCCTCTTCCTTGGAGGTGTTCAAGGCCAGGCTGGATGAGGCCTTGAGTAAGCTGGGCTGGTGGAAGGTGTCCCTGCTGATTGCAGGGGAGTTGGAACTGGATGATCTCTAAGGTCTCTTCTAATCCAAACTGTTCCATGATTCTGGGGAAAAGCTTACCAGGAAACTGGTCCATGGAGAAGAGCAGACACTTCTTTAGGCACACACAGGATCCTAGATACTCCATTCAACCAGGAAAATAATTTTGTCTTCAGAGTGGAAGCTTTCTAAACTACCTCCTTGAATTAGCAGAATCAGCATCCTGTCAAAATATCACTAAGTTCCCAATCTCTTCTTCTTGTGAGGAACATATCATTATTAGTAAATTCTCTAACCATCCATCAGCAATTAGCATTCCAACAGGCAGGCTCAGGAAAAGGAATCTGCTTGGTTTCTTTTCTGTAACACATAAACTACACCAAAGTGCATGGTTACATCACAAAGCCAATTAGGCTTTTTATTGAGCACCAACCAGCTACACCTGGACTGCTTTTAGTACCCACTTACCTGGTTTCATTTGAATTCAGGTGCACCAGATCTGCGCTGCTGCCTGCACCAATACATACACCTCAGTCCCTCCACTCTTAAATCCCTTTTGTGCCCTGAATATAGCTTGGGAGTGTTGTACAAAGGAAAGGAGAACAGAATCTGGGAGCTCATTAGCTTGTGACTTCTATCGACCCAGTAGATAATTACATCCATGACAGGTAATATTTTCAAACAAGTCCCAAGTCCCAATTGTCTGCTGCAGGAAAGAAAGTCAACATTAGCAACTCAAATCCTAGGCTGAAACCTCTTTCTTTTAACTCCTCCTCTGTATTAATTTCAGTTTTGGTTTTACTGAAGATTTTTTTAAATTTCTTTTTTTCATTTCAGGGTTTTTGGGAGGGTTTTTTGGAGAGAGTCCAACAGAAGCTATGAAGATGTCTGGGGGACTGGAACATGTCTCCTGTGGGGAAAGCCTGAGAGACCTGGGGCTGTGTAGTCTTGAGAAGAGAAGGCTGAGGGGGTCCTTATTAATGTCTATAAATATCTGAGGGGTGGGTGTCAAGATAAATGTCCCAGATTCCTTTTGGTGGTGCCCAGTGATAGGACAAGGAACAATGGGTACAAGCTGGGATACAGCAAGTTCTGTGTCAACATGAGGAAAAACTTCCTTACTGTGAGGGTGCTGGAGACCTGCAGCAGGCTGTGGAGTCTCCTTCTCTGGAGACCTTTGCAGCCAGCCTGGATATGTTCCTGTGTGGCCTGCCCTAGGTGATGCTGCTTTGCAGGGGAGTTGGACCTGATGATCTCCAGAGGTTCCTTCCAATCCCTGACACTTCATGATTCTATGAAGATATCACTTTTGTCAGGCTGAGTCACACCTGAAGTGTAATTCTATCTTTTTTTTTCTTTATTTTCTGAAGCCTCTTTTCACAGATAGCAAAGATCTCTGACAAGGCAGGAGGTGTGCTTTGGACATGCTGAAGAGTGAAGTCCTCTCAAACCAAAATGATGAAGCATGGAGTTGCAGAGAAGGCAGCAGCCAAAGACTTCAATGCTGGGAGCTGCAGCTCCTGGCTCTTTCCCCAGTTTTCATAGGGACCTTTGGAGATCACAGAATGGAGATCATAGAAAAATCTGTAGTTGAGCAGATAATAGAATGGTAGGGGTGAGATCACAGAATGGTAGGGACCTTTGGAAATCATTGAGTCCAAGCCTCCTGCCAAAGCAAGATCACCTAGGGCAGGTCACACAGGAAGGCATCAGTGAGGTGAGGCTGTAAAACAGCTAAAATGTTGCCAAGTCCACATTAACTTCCACAGTGCTGTGAGAATGACAAAAAACCTCCAGATGAAACACCTCCATTCCATGACATGGAGGTTGTTATGATTTTAGCTAAATAATACCCTGCAATCTCCCTGCCAGGCTTTTAGCAGAGCTGGCTAAGTGCACCAGCAGGTCCTGCAGAGCTGCTTTCTCTCAGCTCTCCAAGGGTCATAATTATGTTTCCATCTAAGAAAAAACTCCCCTGAGTCACCTCAGCTTGACAAGCTTTTAAACACTAAGTGCCATCTTCCTTAGCTGTACTACAGCACGCTCAAGTTTTGTCTGTTTCAAACTTTCTCAATCCTATGTGCTTCTTTTCAAAGACCTTTATCAAGACTAATCATTCTCTAACTCTGCCAAGGCTGGGGTTAAACCACATCCCTCAGCCTCTTTGAAACACTCCAGGGATGGAGATTCAACCACCTCCTTGGGCAGCCTGTGCCAGGCTTTGAGAACCCTTCCAGTCAAGAAGTTTCATCTAATATCTAACTCGAACCTCCCCTGGTGCAACTTGAGGCCATTTCCTCCTGACCAACCCCTACCTGGGTTCAGCCTCCTTTCAGGGAACTGCAGAGAGACAGAAGGTCTCCCTTCAGCCTCCTTTTCTGCAGACTAAACACCCCCAGGTCCTTCAGCTGCTCCTCCCCAGCCCTCTTCTCCAGACCCTTCACCAGTTTTGTTGCCCTTCTCTGGACCTGCTCCAGCCCCTCAATGGCTAAAACAGAACCCAGGACTGAAGGTGTGGCCTCACCAGTGTGGAGTCCGGGGGCACAATCGCTTCCCTGGTCCTGCTTCTCCCACTATTGCTGATCCCAGCCAGGATGCTGTTGGCCTTTTTGGCCACCTGGGCACAGGATGGCTCAACCAACACCCCCAGGTCTCTTTCCAACAGGCAGTTTCTAACTCAAGCCTGGAGCCTTCAAGGGGTTGTTGAGAGCCAAGTGCACAACTCAGCACTTGGCTTTGTTGAGTCTCCTCCCATTGGCCTTGGGCCATTGATCCAATCTATGTCCTCTACTGCCTTCCTACCCTTACTTGCTGCCACACACCCATGGCAAAAGGAAGCACTGCCTGTCAGCTCTGCAGCTCTCCTGACCCCTACTCTGTCCAGCACTGCCAAATGCAGTGCAGGTGCAGAAAAAAACAGTATCTGGGCATGTCCTCAGGTCATGGCCATCATCATGCCTGTCCAGCTGCCCTCTACATGCTGACACCTCAATTTCTACTGCCCATGTGGCTGACCAAATAGTGCAGATGACAACATGTATCTCAGTGATACTGTAAGGATAGTTTCCAGCACTGTTGTCTGCTAATCCTGTCCTCTGTAGTTTGGTTTGATACCCTCATCATGTCCTGTCAGGAATTCTTGCATGCAGGCTCAGTGAACTGAATCAGAGCTGGTGCTGTAACTCCTGGAAATCTGCTATCAGTACAACTAAGCTGAATTACTGATCAGATTCATGACAGTGGCACGATAAAGAGCTGTGGAACTCAGAAACTCCCAGAAAATCTTATTTCTGATGGTAGCACTGCATGGTGCATTTGTCTGCACCAAACACATGGACATGGATATTAGCAGAGGCAATGGATTTCAAGTATTTTAAATTTAATTTATTCTGCAGGGGCATTTCTTCACTTTGGGAACTTAATCACATCCAAGGGCTGAAAGGGGGGTGAGAGAAAGGCCCTTTTTTTTTTTTTTTCTTCTTCCCCCTTCTACTTCTGGAGGTTTTATTCACATTGTAAGACAAAAGATTAAATTTTGACCTTCATTTCCCAAGTAATCCAAGCCAGTCACTAAAAGACAACTATTATTCAGCAAGTCACCGAGTGATGCTGTATCTTGGAATTGCAGTGCTCCCAAAAGACAAAGACTTTGCTCTAGTATTTCATGCTTATAGTACCACTCTTGTTCAGAAAAGAACAAAAAATACCTTATCCCAGAGACAAGTCACACCGTGCTCAGCCTCAGCAGACCTTTCTGCTACAGCCTCCTGCCAGCTTTACCTTGCACTGCAAAGTTCTTGCAGCTAAAGTGTTCCCCACACCCTTGGAAGCATTCTCTTTCCGAGGAAAGAATAATTTACAGAGCTTCTGAGACAAATTCCTCTTTCAAAGCCTTTTGATGAATTACCACTACAATTGCTTGTAAGCCACATACCTGACACACAAATAGTTTGTTCTTTTAATTCTCACTTTTCTAGGTAATGGAATGACAAAATTCATAAGGTTGGAAAAGACCTCTGAGATCACCAAGTCAACCATCAACCTAACACCACCACAGCCACTAAACCACGTCCTAAAGCACCATGTGCATAGAGTTCTTTTACACCTCAAGGGATGGGCATACCACCACCTCCCTGGGCAGCCTATTCCAATCCCTCACCACTTCTGCAGCATTTTCCTAACCCTCCCCTGTCAGTGGATCTGCTTCTAAGCTGGTGTAGCAGTTTAAGAGCTAAAGCTCTATTTTGATTCTAAATTACAAACAAGAAAGAGGTACTTTCTGGGCATTCTTTTGAATATAGACTGAATGAGCAGGGCATTGGTTGTAAAAAATAAAAATAAAGTCTCTATCATCCATTGCTTTGCTAAGAGGGATAAAACCAGCAACATATAAACAATTTTGCTCTTTTGGCTCTTGGGCTCTGTGGCTGTTTCCTTCACTTCTCTGACTCCTCCAAACCATATACTAACCTTTACTGAACTGGTAACACGTGAGTCTTGCTGGCTTTTTATCTGGGGGGAGAGAAGAAGGTGGTGTTGGTCCCTTCTGGGCTTTCTTTGTCCAGGGGGAAGGACTGGATTTCTGTATCATTTCTAAACTGAATATAATTGCAAATACATATAAATATATTTTGTATATATGCTTGTACATTTAGCTGGCTGGAAAACAGAGCTTTATCTGAGCTACTCTGGTAAACTGTATTGGAGGAAGGGGGGAAATTTCCCAACCCATTAGAGTTGGCCAGCAAAGGAGATGCTCTATGCAACACCTTTTAAGGAAAACTGCCAGGGAACATATGGCACATCTAGATTTTGTTGTCTTATGTGATACAGCAGCAAGCAATTAGAGACAAAGAGGGAGATCAGAGAGGGAGATCTGCAGAGAGAACAAGAACCACCAGAAAATGAACAGCATTGACAGAGCCTCAGTGGATACAAAGCCACACATTTCACTATCAGCTACTCATTACAAAGAATTAGACAGCCATGGAATGCTTGGGGGTGGAAGGGACTTTAAAGATCATCTATCTCCAACCTCCCTGCCATGAGCACAGACTCCTGCTACTAGCAGCCCAGCTTGCTCAAGGCCCCATCCAACCTGCCTTTGAGCGCTGCCAGGCTTGGAGCTTCCACAACTTCTCTGGGCAACCTGTTCCAGCGCCTCACCACCCTCACAGGGAACAGTTTCTTCCCAGTGTCTCATCTCAGTCTGGCCTCTTCCAGTAAAAATACACTATGACACCATAAAGAGAATCCTCTGAAATCACCTCACCGTCAGTTCTTCCAAGGGATGAATATGCTCCGTACAAAATAAAGCTAAAAATTCATAAATTGGCAAAAAGAAAGCTTTTTTTTCCCCCCTTCCTGTTTTTTCATGTAACACAAAATTGTCAAGTGTGTAGCCCCAGAAAATAAACCAAAAAATGATGATAAAAAAAGGAAATAATTTCCTAGGCCATTAACAAAGCTAACTGCAGCTTGGCAAGTGTCTAGGATCAATACAAGATGGAAAAAAAAAAAAAAAAAGAAGACAACCAGAAACTACCTTGTTTTAATATATACAAAGCAGACCACGATGCTCAGATACCATTAGGCAGTCAGCTGAGGCAAAACAGTGAAGAAAGAGTTCAGCTGCACAGTTCAGATAATGCTCCAGTGCAGACTACTGAAGCAGCAGTAAGTAGTTAGCTCTTAAGAGGCCACAAAACCTGCCCTACGGCTTCTCTGAGGCCTGAGTGCTGCCCACCACAGCACTACCATGGCTTATGAAAGCTGAGGCAGGACTCAGCCAGGGCAGGGTGCTGATGAGGCATCCTGCTGGGGTAGGACACCCTCACCACTCCCCCACCATCCCAACTAAGCCCCCATGGCTCTCACTGCTGGGCTGCTGGAAGCTAAATCCAGCCTGCTCAAGCTCAGTTTTCAGTTCTCCATGGTATGGATTAACTACAGACACTCTCCAGCACTTAACCTCTTCAAAAAATAAAATGGATAACATCACAGAATCACAGACCTTAAAGACAATGTAGTTCCAACCCCCCTGCCAGAAACAGGGACACCTTCCACTAGACCATGCTGCCCATCCAAGCTGCTTCGAACACTTCTAAAAACCCATTCAATCACATAGGGGTACAAAAGGCTCTACTTTAACTGCTGCACTCTGAAGCCAAAGGAGTGGAGAAGTTTACTTTATTCTACTCACTTTCAGGTTTAATCCCTTTATTCCAAGTGCTACTTTTCCCACTGATCTCTCTCAAGTTTTCTAACTCACTGTTGGTCATCTGGCCTCTCTTCTGGGAGTCCCTGAGCTTTGTGGAATCAGCCCAGCATCTCCCTCCTTGTCACTGGCAGAATTCCATACACCAGCTAGACCACAGGAGCAGCTCAGTACATTTCTATGATATCATTTTAAGATTGCATTGAAGGCATACAGCACAGCCTGGAATTATTCACTAGTCTGGCCAGAGCTTTTGAGCCTCTACTGAGCACTCAGCTAACCACCTTCTTCCAATTAAGGCTTACATACACTAACAAGATGCCCCCAGAGCCTCTTCTAAGCTACACAATTCCAGTTCCCTCAGCCTTTCCTCACAGGAGAGATGCTCCAGGTTTTCCATCATCTTTACAGGCCTTTGTAGGACATTCTCCAGCCTCTTATACTGAGGATCCCAGAAGAGGACCTGGAACTCCAAGTGTGGCCTCACCAATACCAAGCAGAGGGGAAGGATCAACTTTCTTAGCTAGCCTGGCAACACTCCTAACACAGCCCAGGGTACCATTAGCCTTCCTTGCTGCAAGGGCACGGCACCAGCTCTTGGTGTTCACCAAGACCCCAAGCTCCTCTTCTGCCATTTTACAAACAATGGGACCCCCAGCACAGGCCAGCAGGGCTTCTCCTCCCCAAGGGCAGCACTTTGGACTTCTCTCCTTGCTGAAGTTCATGAGGTTCCTGTCTGACCACATCTCCATTTCAACTAGTTCTCAATTCACCTCACTGCTCATCCAGCCACTACCTCACCAGCTTCTCTAGCAGGGTGTTATGGCCAAAGCCTTACTGAAGGGAATGCAGACAAGATCCATTGCTCTCCCCTCATCTATACCAAGCCACTCATGTCATTAGAGAAGATTATGAGTTGGTCAAGCATAACTTCCCCTTTTTAATAGCCAAGCCTTACTGGTAATGAGTGGTCATGCACTTGTAAGTAAACCACAGTAAGCCTTAGCAGCTAATTTGGATCCACAGCTGTTAAGGTTGCAAATTGCTTTATTTGCTCTACAGAGAGAAGGGGCAAAAGAAAAAAACAAAGAAAAAAAACCACAAAAAAACCCCACATCTCTGTTTTAATGCTGTTTGTCTTCACCTTAAATAACAACATGAAAAAAAAAGTGCAAAACATCAAGTTGAGAGTTTTTAGTCAACCTACACCAGACTAATAAAGGGGTTAAAAAAATGAGTAACTGCTCCAGAGAAAAACAGAATTGTTTTGGTTGGAAAAGACCTTTAAAGATCATCAAATCAACCATTAGAGGAATAAAGAGCTATGTGGGCTTGTAGTCTGCTCCCAAACACCACATTGAAACATTCTCATTTGAATCAGTGCACTTTGCTTTAAATCTCTAGATTCCTGAGTTTACTCTGGTTTGTCCTTGGGGAGGGAGGGAAATAAATGTGTGTGTAGATATATATATATATAATTAAAATATTGTCAGCATTCTGTTCCAGCAGTTCACACATGAAACCAGCTATGAGGCAATCCCCTCAGTCAATATCAATGAGCAGGTATCATTGGGGTCCTGAGGAGGCTGAGCTAACAGGTAAATATTTAAATAGGATGGAATCTACATATCTACAGAATCTAAACAGGTCAGTAGCTAAGGATGTCAGAGTCCATCTTCAAAACCACTGCAAGCTTACAAAGAGGAAGCCATGACTGCAAGCTGGCTAAAACCTGGGGATGCTTTTTTATCATAAAAGCCATAATCCAGATGAATTAGGCAGGAGTCTGACAGCATGACTTTTAAAAGCCTCTGGAGCTGATTGCTTCTAAACAAATCACATGAACAGTAAAATTGAAATACAGGTAGCTCAGAAAGTAAAAGGCTCTGGGTCTGCAGAGTCTGAATAATAAAAGATACTCTTGCAGTATGAAGCAGCATCTCACGTCCTTGAGGTTCTGCCCTGAATGCTAAGGCAGATGGAAACTGCAGAGAGGGACCTAAAAAGTTACAGATGTGCAGAGACTGAGAAGTGCAGCTGGATGTGCAGTAATACAAGACAAAGGGGCCTCAGAAATGCTGCCTCTATCCTTTCCACTGGCTTTAGCATATGGAAACACCTGAGTGATCTGACAGGTCTCCTGAATCAACTCCTCCTTCTGCCCTTCCTGGATAAGAAAGGAGACTACAGAGGCACAGCTATGGCTTTGTACCCTTTCATTACAGCAATCACAGAATCACAGATTTGTTTCAGTTGGAAATTACCTCTAAGATCACTGAGTCCACCCTTCAACCTCAGACCACCACAGCCACTGAACCATGCCCAAAAGTGCCATGTCCACAGGTTTCTTGACCACCACCAAGGATGGTGACTCTACCACCTCCCCGGGCAGTCTGCTCCAATCCATGACCACTCCTTCAGAACAGAAATGTTTCCTCCTAACCAATGTGAATCTCCCCTGGCACAATTTCAGGCCATTTCCTCTTGTCCTATCACTTGATAGTAAGCAGAAGAGCCCAACTGACCCCCACCTCACTCCAACCTCCTTTCAGAGAGTTGTAGAGAACAATGAGGTCTTTCCTCAGCCTCCTCTTCTCCAGGCCAAACACTCTTGAGAAGAGATGTCAGATGTTTCTTCCTAATAGATTATTGGTGGCCTGAAAGTTCAACAGTGCTGAAGGAAACTCCTTCACAGACTTAGCAGAGATTGTCAGACCACACAGCAGTCTGTAAGGAGAAAAGGAAGTGTGTCTGCTATTACGATTCTTTAAGGTGGAAAATGCTCAATTCCACCTTAAAAGTGGAATTCTGCTCCTTAGCCTTCAGGTGCTTTCTCCTTATGAATATACCAGAGAAGCAATTATGCTCTTTTTCAGGCTTTGTCATCCCTCAGTGAGCAAAATAAATGTGCTAAGTCCCCTTTTTTATGATAGAATTAACCAAGAAAAAGACAGATGAGAGCAGCAAGTCACCGCAGCTCTTCCTGCACACTCTCCTCAAGCAGAAGCCACCAGACACGTTTCAGACAAGAGTCTCCACAGTGAGTTATAAAATGCCACTCACCATTCCCCACCACTACAAAACCATTTAGCTTTGTGCATCTAGAATGCCATTTCCCTTCCTCACAGCTGCACGGCTCGGCAGGTTGCTGCTGCCATGCTGCAACAGCAAGGCAGAGCAGCTTTCTCCTCCGCCATCCCCTAGGAATGAGTCACTGGCTTACAGTGAAACTTCTTGGCTCAATAATCCAGCCCCACTACCTCAATCCTCCTCAGTCACCCAGATTTCCCTGTAACCCTATGCCAGGAGAAGGCTTCCCCACACCCCAGCAGCAGCAAATGTCATTAGTGTGCTCCAACTTGCTCCTGAAATTTTTAACAAGGTTTTCTGTCCTATCAAAGGCAGACACTGATTTCATCTGACATATGCTACATCTCATCCATCCACTCATCCACATGGATTCCACTCTTCCCTTTGCCTTCCTGCCTGATTATTTGTGAAAGGTTTTTTTCCTATTGTTTTGCTATTGGAAAAAAATGTATTAATAATTTCCCAGCTGCCAGAGTCATCTCTTATTTTCTGAAACAACAGTGACTTCTGTTTGCTCTTCTGCAGTTAAATACCATTTGTATTTTGAGAGTGCTCTCTATGCTTTTAGATGTTTGCTCTAAGACTTTCTCAAACACAACTTCTTTCACCCAGTCCCCTAGAGACCTGAACCCTGGGAACTTCCAGGATTCATCTTCATCTCACTATTAGAATTTCCACTCTTCATATTTGTTTGTCTCTTAATCTTGATCCCAGGTTCAACATAGAAACATCAAATTGAACCAGAGAATCATTTTGGTTGGAAAGGACCTTTAAGATCATTCAGTCCAACCATGCCCTAACTCTCCCAAGGCTGGGGCTAAACCATGGCCCTCAGCACCACACCTCTGCCTCATGGAAACACCTCCAGGGATGGGGATTCAACCATCTCCCTGGGTAGCCTGTGCCAGGCTTTGAGAACCCTTTCGGTCAAGAAGCTTCCTCTAATCTCCAACTGAAACTTCCCCTGGTGCAGCTCGAGGTCATTTCCTCTCAACTGACCACCTGTTACTAGGGAGAAGAGACCAACATCATTAAAATAAAAAAAGTAACTGCAATAAAAGACCAGGCCCCAGTAACACTCCATATACCCCACCAGCAGAACACAGAACCTGGTTTTACATCATTAACTCTAACAAATAGAGTTAGTACCACAAGCCTTACAGCTATTTTATTACTCCTCAAGTCTGTAGAATTTCCCATATTTCACAATACCCAAAAAAATGCAGGAGGTGATTTTTATAGCAGAATAATCCACATTTCAAGCTACTCATGCAGAGGCTCAATATGTCAAACTACTTCACAAGTTGAGATTAATGAAATTAATTAACCACTTTGCTGCCCATTTCATACAAGTCAAACTCCAGCATAAAGGTTTAGTGATTTATTCAACATTAAAGGGGATGGAGTCTAAGCCTACTTAATACCAACATACTTAATAACAGTTTCATGCTTTAGCCACAACTGCCATGTTGTAAAACAAAGCACAGACACAGGAGCTAGAAAACCAAATTGAAGGAAAAGAAAATATTCTTCCACTCATTTCAGAAGGAAACTTTGCATGGTCAGTTGTTTAAATGAAACTTTCTCTTCCCAAGTTGAGTGCTTCTTTAGCCCATGACCATAACTGCTGAGTGAGCCCTCCCTGGTCTTTCTCTCCACCCTCAAGTCCTTTTCTGTATCTTCTCCTCCCTGTCCCACCAGGGTTGTGTTTAGTCACAGACATGTGGCCTTCAACCACAACAGGATCCAAAATAGTTCACCAACACTTTAACAACAAGAGGTAAACACCAAACTAAGCACTGAATCAGGCAAACACTGGAACCAGAAAACCTTTTCAGCACACTCTATGTTATTGTGTTGTTTTCTTTTCACAGCCTATAATCTGATTTTTCTCTCTAAAATATTCCAATTAGCTGCAAACCAGCACAAGACACTTAGTGCCATGGTCTAGTTGATTGGATAGGACTGGGTGATAGGTTGGACTGGATGAGTTTGGAGGTCTCCTCCAACCTGGTTGATTCTATGATTCTATGTTTACCAGATAAAAAAATTGTATTTGAGAAAGTAGAAATTTCCAAAGTAATTACAGTGTCAGACTCCCCCACTGCTGAATACATTTGAGTGAGAGAAGTAAGGAACACCTCAAAGAAAGCCCTGTTCCTTCAGTTGGCTTTCAGCAAGAAAATCTCACCACAGGGTTTGTAACCAATTTCCACTCAACTCCTAAACCACAGAATGCCAGGGGCTGGAAGGGACCTTGAAAGATCATCTAAGTCCAACCCACCTGCCAGAGCAGGATCACCTATACACATCCAGGTGGCATTTAGATTCTGGACTTCGCTGGTCACCACACTACTTGTAAAACCTCTTCAAAGGCTCACTGTACATGAAAAAAACAGAGGGGGAAAGAAGCACAAATCCTAATTCCTGAAGGCCACTTGAAGAAAACATTTCTGGAGAAGTGAATTGCTGTAGGCTCTAAGATTCAGTCAAGCTGCATGGCAAAAGAAAGGAAGAACCTGAGGCCCCAGCACTAGTGAGCATAATCCCTTCCTAGGGAATTAGGTGAAGCATAGAAGAGCCATTAGCTACATCCTGTTAGCCCAAAACTCAGAGAGGTCTTCAGCACCCCTGCACCCTAAGGAAGCTTTATGGAACTCTGAGAACTGCAGCAGCAGCAGCGGCTTGGGCTGAAGCCTTTCAGTGCGCCGCAAGTTGCCTGCCACACAGTGCGGTCACACTCCCCAGTCCTCTCCAGATCCTCTGCTGGGTAGGACCAAGTCAGTGGAGCAGAAGGTTGCAAAAGGAGGCTCAGCAGGAGACACCAATTGCTGCTAACAGCTTTAAATGTTCCAATGTATACCTGGTGCCAGCAATATGGCACTGACTGAAGATGCAGCCATCAGCTATTAAGAGAGCAGACATCATGGACTTGGAGAGAGGAGAAGAGAGGAACATCACTACTTCCATCCTAATTCTATCCAGAATGGAGGAAGCATGGCTCAAAAAAACAATTACGATTTGGACAATTAATTTCCATTTGCTGGGGTGTGGACAGTCATGAGCTAATGAATTTTGCACTCCTAGCAAACCTTGTCCAATTAGCCCACAATTTTTGGGAAGCAGCATGTAGCCTAGCCCTCAGGAGACTCTGAAAAACTCAACAAAAGGCCAATAAAACACTGACTTTCTGCCTTTTTTGTCCATAAAAATTATCCCTGAGCAAAACAGGGTGGGGTTTTCCCTCATCCTGTTTACCTAAGCTGTTCCATAGAATGATAGAATCGTTTGGGCTAACCTAAGACCACCATGACCATTAAACCACATCCCAAAGTGCCATGTCCATATGTTTCTTGAACACCTCTTACACTCACCTTGGAGAGCTTCAGTTCCATCCCTGAGCAGCAAGACACTGGCCAGTGCTGACACAGGCCATTAGATCATGACAGAAACATGAAATATCAACTGCAGTCCAGCATGCCCATCTCCACATTTGTGTCCACCTGCAACAGCACTAACTCCTGGGCCCTTCTAAGCTGTTCTGCAGTGAACAGCACCAAGCTGATCTGAGCTCCCACAGACATGGGCAACTGTTCACCTTAATGAAGCCACACTCTAAATACCTAGAAACCCTCCATGCCTGCAAAAGCCCCTGGGCAGCCACATGTTCCTAAAAGGGACTTTCAACAGAGATGAGATCAGCAAAGACATCCCATAACCCCAGAGCAGAGTAAATGGCCCATGCAGCATGGGAGCTGTGATACTGGAATTACAGCCTGTAAAGGAATTTCCTCAGGAGGAGCATGGCCAGCAGGGAAAGAGAGGGGATTCTGCCCCTTAGCTCACCTCCAATCCTGCCTCCAGTGCTCATGTCCCCAGCAGAAGTAGGACACAGAGCTGTTGGAGTGAGTTCAGAGGCCACAAAGACAATCCAAGGGCTGGAGCAGCTCTGCCGTGAGCACAGGTTGAGGGAGCTGGGGGTGTGCAGCCTGGAGAGGAGAAGATTCCAGGGGGACCTCAGACCTGCCTGCCAATAGCTGAAGGGATCCTACAGGAAGGCTGCAGAGTATCTAGCAATAGGACAAAGGGGAATGGTTTGAAGCTGAGGGAGAGCAGGGTTAGACTGGATCTTAGGGAGCAGTATGACAGTGGCAAGACTCTGGAATAGGCTGCCCAGGTTATGGTTGCCTCCTCCCAGGGGATGTTCAAGGCCAGGTTGGATGAGGCCTCAAGCAGCCACATCTACTTATGAATCATCCCTGTCCACGGCAGGGAGGTTGGAGCAACTGATCACTAAGGTCTTTTCCAACCTAAGCCATTCTACAATTCCTTCATCTTTTGATGTGAGTCTTTATGAGTTTCTCAGTAATTCAGCCTTTTCCCTGCTTGGGAGATGAGCAGAAGTCAATCTTTACCAGCTTGATGAGTAAGATTCTATTCACCCATCCTTCTGTCCATACTTCATTACTTTTCATGGGCTATAGCATGTCCCCTGAAGGGACAGAAAGATTCTCCTCAGTTGTAATCGAAAGCTCTTTGCTCTTCAGACTGCACTCTGCTCATTTACTTCTCACTTCTGCCTAAAAAAATCACTTGGAAAAAATAAAAAAGAAAAGAGTTCTAAGGGGTTTATCTAAACCTGTTGGAAGCCTTTCAAGTACCAACTGATGGCAATAACCACTCACTCATTTCACAGGTTCCACATTCAAATGCCACTTTTGCTATTGCAGAGCTCACCTGTAGAAAAGCAGAGCTGCAGTGCTGTGAAATCAATGCTAAACATCTAGAGTTTGGGTTGGACTTTTCACACTATTATCTAGCAGAGCAGTTAAGTACAAATTGCTTCATTTTCATCAAGAGAAAGCAGTTTTGCACAGTTCAGAAGATGCTCCTGTATTGCTTTGTCTTCTTGCTTTCTCAGTTATGCTATGCAGGAGCTGATACTCAGAAAACTATTAACGAAACCATTTATGCCCAGAAAATTGCCTAGAACAGAAACATTCTTGACTAGTTGCTGCCTGTTCAGTTAGCACTGGCAGAGCGGCAGCACTGGCAGAGCGGCAGCACTGGCAGAGCGGCAGCACTGGCAGAGCGGCAGCACTGGCAGAGCGGCAGCACTGGCAGAGCGGCAGCACTGGCAGAGCGGCAGCACTGGCAGAGCGGCAGCACTGGCAGAGCGGCAGCACTGGCAGAGCGGCAGCACTGGCAGAGCGGCAGCACTGGCAGAGCGGCAGCACTGGCAGAGCGGCAGCACAAGAGCCCACAGATCTGAGAGCCTTCGAGGTCCCACCCTGGAACTCTCCAGTAGCCCTTCCCAGGTGCCCGCCCACAACAGCATGGCCAGGCAGTGACCTGATGTCACTGGCAGCCTGCCCAGGGTTATACTGCTTGATGCTGCTGAGGGAGCTAGGGAGGGTGGCAGAGAGCAAGGAGGAAGGCTCAAGATGCAGCTTTTATAGAATCATAGAATGGTTTAGGTCGGAGGGGACCTCAAAGCTCATCCAGTTCCAAACCCCTGCCACAGGCAGGGACACCTCCCACTAGAACAGGTCACTCAAGGCCTCATCCAGCCTCATCCTGAACACCTCCAGGGAGGGAGCAGCCGCAACCTCCCTGGGCAACCTGTGCCGGTGTCTCACCACCCTCACTGCAAACAACTTCCTCCTAACATCCAGCTTAAACCTCCCCTCTGCTAGTTCAAACCCATTACTCCTCATCCTGTCATTACAAGACCTTGGCAATAGTCCCTCCCCAGCCCTCCTGTAGGCCCCCTTCAGATACTGGAAGGCCACTCCAAAGTCTCCTTGAGGCCTTCTCCAGCATTTCATCTCTTCATCTGCCACATCTTCCACTGCCCCCCCTGCAAGCCTTCCACATGCTCTCACTTCAGTCTCCCTACATGCCCAACAGGCTGCAGGCACCCAGGATGAAGGGCAGGGGATCTCCCACACCTCCCAGGCCCTCCCATGGCAGCTTTGATTCTGTTTCCTTCCCGTGCCACAATAAAGATGCTAAAATAATTAAAGCAGCGATTCCTTCACTTTGGATAAGCCTGTTCAGAGTGCTTTCTGCTTAAAACCATGAAAAATGTACTCTTTATTATGTACACAAATGACTTTTAGAGCATTCTCCTGGTGGCCTGTTATTATTACTTGCTAGTATGTAATCTGGAATGAACAGAGCATGAAAAACTGAAGAAGAAAAGAAAAATTCCATAACTAAATAACAAAGAGAATAGTCTCTATTGGCATGACAGCACGATTCAGATGACAGCAATGTACTGAGGTAAGGATCTCACTGCTTAGATCTTTCAAAACAGAAACAGTAGAAAAATCCAAGCATCTCAAGAATAAAATCAGTGAAGTCACTTTCTGGATTCCTACCTGTTGAGCCATAACAAGTGTGATGAAAACAAGCCTCTGTACATAGTGACCTGGGGATCTTTCAGAGGAGAGAGCCTCATCATTTCTTTTCCTGCAGCCCAAGGAATCATACAGTCACAGAACACCAGGTTGGAAAGGACCCCAAGGACCCTCTAGTCCAGTCCTTGTAGGTCATGGTGGAGTTGAAACAAGCTGTCCCAGTATTTTATCAAGCACAGTCTTAAACCTGACTAATGCAGGAGAATCCACTGCTTCCCTTGGGAGATGATTCCAATTATGAAAAATTTTCTTCTGGAGTCCAGTCAGACTCTCCCCAGCAGTAACTTGTACCCATTGCCCTGTGTCTTTTCCATGTGAGGAAGAAGGTGGACACACACACCCCAGCCCAATTTCCATAATCCTTTGTACTAAATGCTTTTCCTGCTTCATTAAAAAAAAAAGAAAGAAAAGAAAAAAAAAAAAAAAAAAAGGAAAAAAAACANACCTGACTAATGCAGGAGAATCCACTGCTTCCCTTGGGAGATGATTCCAATTATGAAAAATTTTCTTCTGGAGTCCAGTCAGACTCTCCCCAGCAGTAACTTGTACCCATTGCCCTGTGTCTTTTCCATGTGAGGAAGAAGGTGGACACACACACCCCAGCCCAATTTCCATAATCCTTTGTACTAAATGCTTTTCCTGCTTCATTAAAAAAAAAAGAAAGAAAAGAAAAAAAAAAAAAAAAAAGGAAAACAGACTAGATAAATTCTGGGAATAATCTAGAAGGAGCACACAGAGTGAATTTTTGGTGCATGATGCAAGCCTGAATAAAATCCTAACAAAACAAAACAAAAACAACAATAAAACCTCCATTCTCTTGGCCTGGAGTGCTTGCTTTGGGTGTTAACAAAGTGCCTTCCCAGAGTATGAAGAACACAAGGTTGCTTCCTCTCCCTCCACCCTTCAATAAACAGATGTGAAAGCCTTCTTGCTTCATTCAGATGAAAATGGCCTGGTGCAAATATTCACCACAGGCTTGATTAAACCACAGGTGGTGTGAAGACTCATTTGGCTCCTTTAGCACTTTCCCTTGCTAACCTCATGCCATGGAAATCCAGGTCACTTCAATTACAGACTCTGAAGTTGGAAATGTTTCAGATTTTGAGTATCCCACCAGATGTGGTTGCTTCAAGAGGCACTTCTGGAAAAAAACATAGGTGTTTGGATTGCCCATTTGAGCCCAGGGGTGCTACCAACTTGGAATAAAATACAGACTTCATTGTGACACCCAGCAGTGACAAGTTGGTACAAAACAATGAGTTGCTCCTCTAAACTGAGAGTACCCAAACCAACATTCTTAGCTCTCATCTCAAGGCACTTAAAAGCAAACCAAAGAAGCTCTGCAAGAAACTCACTCTTGATTAGGTGTTTTAATTAATTGGCTTCTGCCTTTCTGTGGAGATAGGCTTGGTATATACATACTAATGTTCTGAAAGTTTTAAGAGATGAAGCTATTAGACAAGAAGATGTTAATTCATGGAGTCACAGAATGGCTTAGATTGGAAGAGATCTTAGAGATCACCTGCTCCAACCTCCCTGCTACAGACAGGAGCACCTCTCAACTAGGCTCGACTGCTCAATGCCTCATCCAACCTGGCCTTGAACACCCCCAGGGAAGAGGCAAGCCACAGCCTCCCTAGGCAGCCTCTTACAGAGTATCACCATCCTTGTACTGCTTCCTAAGATCCAATCTAAACCTACTCTCCCTCAGCTTCAAACTATTCTCCTTTGTCCCGTCTCTAGACACCCTTATAAAACGTTCCTGTAGGATCCCCTCAGGTATTGGCAGGCAGCTCTGAGGTCCCTCTGGCCCTCTCTTCCCCAGGCTGAACACCCCCAGCTCCCTCAGCCTACCCTCAGAGCCCTTGGACCATCTTTATGGCCCTCCTCTGGACTCACTCCAATAGCTCTGTGTCCTTCTTATCCTGGGGACACCAGAACTGGAGGCAGGATAGGAGTAGCAGAGCAGAGCCAAGAGGCAGAATCTCCTCTCTTACCATGCTGCCCACACTCCTCTGGCTGCAGCCCAGGACATGGCTGCCTGCTGGGCTTCACAAGGCTCACCGTAAGCCAGTGGTGCCATCTCATCAATCAAGACACTCAAGTCTTTTCAGAGCAACTATCAACCCACACTGAACCCTGTTCAGACATGGAATTATTACCAGGCCTCTACTCGTGAGCCAGTCACACTGCATTTCATGATTTAACATGTTTAAACACAGGGATTTTAAAGAATATCTGATGAGAGCTGCAAAAAAAGCCCCTCAGTTCAAAAAGCTGTGATCTCAAATGAAAAAAAACACTAACCAGCCATCAAATAACCACTTCTACATTTCACCATGTGATTACAGTTTAGTCACAGCAGTCAAAAAACCACACACATCAAACCCTCAAACCTCACCAATCCAGCTGTCATCCAAGATTTCTGCTGCTTTAGCCATCAAGCAGTCTAAGGAATGGCACAAGCTCATCAGAGCTCAGCTTCCTTACTTCATTTAGGGTTATGCTCACTGGCTCACCATCATAAAACCATGTACTGACAAATCCTCTGCAGCCTTTCCAGAGCCACGATCACTCAAAACCTACTTCACATAAAGCTGCATTTCAAAACTACCTCCAGCTGCAGAGGAACAACAGAAGGAAACTTAATTACCTTAATTGGAGCACGGCTGAACTGTATCTTTCTGTTGGCTGGGATCTCATCTTCATCTGGCAATCCATTGATTTCAGAATATTCCATATCAGGCTCATAACAGTTATTGTCATCACTGTCATCCTGATCATCCTGCTCCGTCCCTGTCTCTCCCCAGTCGGAGTTGTACCTGGAGCGTACGCGATAGACGCTGTAGTCGGAGTGCATGTACACGTGGGAGCTCAGTGAGTTAGTGCCATCTTCTTGTGCCTCCTTCTCGCCTGCCTCATCGTACTGGGACTCGGCAGCATCTGAAACAGCATTTGTAGTAAAATCACCACCTGAAGCTGCATTCCTTGGTACCTCTGCAGCTTCAGGGCTATCAAAGACACCCTCTGTGTGTTCTGACTGTTCTTTTTGCTGCGACAAAGTTGCTGCCTCTGCTTTTGACGTACTCCTAGCACAGCCATCCACAGATCTTTCGCTGTTGAGTGCGTTGACCAAATCCTGCTGATGTGCTGCAGAGCTCTCAAGAGAATCAGCATTTGCCTCTGCACTCTTCTTTATTTCCTCGATTGTTTTTGAACTTGCCAAAGTGCCCGTGGAGGCCTTCTGCCTCGTTGCTGAAGGTGCACTGCTCTGCTGACAGCTCTCAGAGAGCACTGTACCCGCGCTCGGCTTGCCCGAGGGAGACCACGTGCTGTCGTCTTTCAACGGGCTGAAGCCCTCGAGGTTTGCAGCTGGGGAGATATTTGTGACAGCGGAGGAGAGGTTTAGAGGGTAGTGCCCGGTCACGGAATACTCCTCGCTGTTTTCGGACTTGTCGGCAGCACCCGTGCCATGCGCATCAGCGTTCTCAAAGACGGCGCTGAGCTGGCTGACGGTGGGCGAGACGGTCTCTGTCCTGGGGCTAAGGCTGTCCAGAGAGTCGGTGCTGCCTCTCTGAGACTTGGAGCTGCACCACTCCTCGGGAAGCTCATTGGAAACCACCTTCTCTTTCTTTGGAGAATAGCGGTTGGAGTGTCCCACTTCGTGCGCGTTCCGCTCAAACATCTTCCGGGTTTCCGTAAACTTGGAATAGGAAGGACCATCGTGGAGAGTGTCAAACCTACTGATCCTCTCCGAGACGGAGGACTCCAACCTGACGATAGAGCCATCTGCTTTTTCTACAAACTCTTTGGGCCTGACTCGTCTCTGGGGTGAGGGAGGGCCACCCTTCCCCCTGGATTTTGGGGTAACTCCAGCGCTTTCAGTGGGCTCCATGCCCATCTGCATAAACAAGTTCTTAATTCTATTGACATTTGAGCCATATTTCCTCCCCCTGCTCTGCGAGGCCTCTCCTTCCTCTTTTGCTTTTTGGTCCCCATCTGATTTGGGTTTGTCAAAGGTGCTTTTCAGCGCCTGGAACTCAGTTCTGTAAGCATTCCTGTGAGGAGAGGCACTTCGGAGGGTTGATCTTTCTCCTGAAGACTCCGTTTTCATCATGTTTGCTCCAGGAGCACAAAACCAAGTCACATAGTTCCTGCGGGACCACTGTCTGCAGTGTGTCACAGCCCAGGCTGGGCTGGAGGAGCGTTTTCCTCAGGAGGCGCTGCCCTTCAGCAGGGCCATACTCAGCAGGAGATCTGGAGGCAAATAGCCTGACCAAGCAGTGCAAACCAGGGTGCTGAAGAAAAAGGGCTGATTCCACCTGCAAGAGAAAGAAGGGTATTCTGAATAGCACCAGGTACTTGCACATCTTTAGGCCACAGTTTCCACTTACTGTTATTTGAAATGTTCACCAAAAAGAGTAAAAAAAACCCAAATAAATAGGATCTAAGTCTGCACAGGCACAGGAAAATCTATCACAAACTTTTCAAACTGCAGAATTTGCAATCTCTAATACCATTCCTTGCAATCTCTAGTATTGTTCCATAGCTACTGATTATCCCATTTTACCATTACAAACTACTGCAGCCATGCCAAACATGCACGCAAAGGAAAGGCCACCTGACAAGGAAAAGAGCATTACTGCTGTGTAATTTCACTTTCTTAACACAATAAAGAAGAATCATCCCCAAATCAAACCTCTGAGCTGCACCTAATGATAAAGCAACTCACACACATATGATGGGTTCTGCTTCCCTTAGGCACTGCAAGACCACTTTCGGTCTCCCAGGAAAATGTAACGGTAGCAATACTGCCAAACATTAGAAACACCATCACAGAATGTTCTTAGAAAGGCAAATTAAACCGCAGCGGTGCGAGGGAACTGGAAAACCTGCATCCAAAGTTAACGTCGACACGGAGACAAAAGTGAAACCCAGTTAGAGAAAGTTGCCCCTTGCCAGGGGCAGCGGTTTGAGCACCTGGAAAAGCCTGGAGGTGCCCAAGGAGTAGCTGTAGAAGAAGCCAAGGGCTGGAGCCGCTCCCACCCCCGGCCCTGGGAGGTTCGCTGCGGCCGCCGTGCCGGAGCTCCCCAGCCTCGGTGGCCGCCCCCGGCTCCCGCAGCACCGCGAATAACAGCACGCAGCTCCTCGAGCCAAATCCCTCTCCCTTCCCGTTCGTTCCTCCTCTCCACCGCTCCCGCCGCGGCGAAGAAGCCTCATTCTCGGGCGCTGCAACACGCGGTGCCCGAGACCGAGGCGGGTAAGCCAGCCCCGGGCCCCTCCGCGCCCCGCTCCCGCCGCCCTGCCCGGCCCAAGCAGGGACGCCGATCGCCACGGGCGGTCTGAAAGGGCCGTGACCCGCCGTTCCTCCCGGGGTGGCAGATGGCAGTAAACTTCACCGGAGAGGACAGCGCCGGAGCCCCTGCGGCGCCTGCTCCTCGGGCGGCCGCGCCGTGCCGCGCTGGAGGGCTCGGGGCTCCGGGCGGCAACACCTTGCGGCGGGGCAGAACCCTGGCAGCCGTCCGCCGCGGGGCTGGGCCCCGGTAAAACAAAAGCCCGGTGTCAAGGCTGCTCCCCCACCGAGCCCGGCGGCTCTCCCGCGGAGCGCGCACGCCGCCTT
>VWYK01119647.1:23829-53098 GCA_013399775.1 Semnornis frantzii
CCTCCGCGCCTGGGCGGCGGGCGAGCCCGCGCTGCTGCTCCGCGGTGCCAGCGCCGAGCCCGCCCTTCCTCCCTCTGGGAACGCTAGTTTCCAGCTGACCCCCGAGGACTGGGTCGGTTCGGCACCCGCCCCAGCCTGGGAGGAGGCCGGGTGCCGGGTCCCGCAGCAGGGAAATCACCGCTCCCAGCTCCCTCCCGCCGCAGGAAAGCTGTGGGGCGCGTCCAGCACCGGGCACACCGAGAGCTCGCCGCAACTGCAGCCCCGGCGCCTTCCTTTTCTTACTATGGAACCGTTTGACCCAGCAGTAGCGTGCTGGTAACGGGCAGAACGCTCAGCTCCGACCGCTGCCGGCTCCGGAGGACGATACTGGAGCACCATCAGCGCACCAGCACAACCAGTATGGTTTCGGTGGTTGGTTAGCTGGGTCAGTTCGCCACAAAAAATGTTTGGGCTTTGTGCAGTGAATAGGGAAACTTAACTGCAGAAGGTGAAATCTCCAGGTAATTTGTCAAACTGGTAATTCCGAGAAGGTAATGACTGTTAATCACATAGCAACACCTCAGCAAAGTTCATTAAACTAATTGCATAAATATCCAGAAAACGGCCCGGGGATGTATGCTGCAACTTCTGAAAGCTAATTTATGCTACATCGGGAACCCAGAGAACACTGACTGGAAATGAAGACATAAGGTGCAAGGGTTCACAGACTTAATTCATTAGTGTTAATGAGCCTGGAGCATGGGTGTTAGGTGCCCTTCCTAGTGTTTACAGCTGTCGGTCTCCAGTTAATCTAATTTACAGCAAGGGTGTGCAGCTCCAGGAAAAATAGTTTCAACAAACCAGCACACTGACATCGATGGGCAAGCAACCAGTCTTGTAAAGCAGCACCTTGATAGAGCTGTACCCAAGAAGCCAGCAATAGAAGTGAGGACACCTCAGCAGTGCTTATCCCACCAGCAGCCAGAGACTCGCAGAATTGTTTTGGTTGGAAAAGCCCTTTCCGATCATCCAGTCCAACCATTCTGTAACTCTGCCCAGTCTGGTGCTAAACCTCAGCACCACATCTCTGCCTCTTTTCAACATGTCCAAAGATGGGGATCCAACCACCTCGCAGGGCAGCTTGTTCCAGGCTTTGTGAACCCTTCCAGCGAAGAAGTTTCTTCTCATATCCAATCTATGGCTGCCCGAGGACAGCGGGGCAGGAGGAGGCAAAGGGGCTCTGATGCCTGCAGGTCACTGAGCATTGCCATGGCAAAGCACGCCAGCACAGCAGGGAGGGGAGGAGATGGGGCAGCGGTGTAATGAGCGAGGCTACAGGCAGCAGTGAGCTTCAGAAGCAGTTGCAGAAAGCTCCCCTTCTGAGACCATTGCACAATGGAATGTGGGAACTGCTTCACAGCTGCTTGCAGTGAGAATTCTTAAAGGTGATTCCCTGCAGAAGGACTAAAGCTACTCCAGCTAAGCAGGACTTTGCCTATTAAATGCTAAACAGCAGAGATAACACACCATGTCTGGAGCCCTACCTCCTTGGCAGCACCTCCCCATTGGTGTCACTTTGTAGACATGAAGCTGTAAGAATGTTTAAGGGATCTGTTTGACTTTTGAAGATACAAGGAGCTGAACAGAACTTTGTCATTGAGGAAGAAGAGAGACAGAAAGGAGAAATGGAAACGTTTTATCTCCTTTGTAAACCCAAGCTAAGCATGCAGAGTGATAGAAGAACTCAGCAGGTACCAGATGTGAGTCTAGAAGAGTTTTATAATTCACATAGGGAAAAAAAAAAAAAAAAGACACAGGCAAACATTAAACAATCTGTGAAAAAAATACACCTATTTTGCAGAGGCTAATTTGCACCTCATGTAAA
Source organism: Semnornis frantzii (assembly GCA_013399775.1). Taxonomy (NCBI): domain Eukaryota; kingdom Metazoa; phylum Chordata; class Aves; order Piciformes; family Ramphastidae; genus Semnornis; species Semnornis frantzii. The sequence continues at coordinate 25,694 of VWYK01119647.1, forward strand.
GAAAATTAGCAAAGGATGCATGACATTATCTACACAACCAGAGCCGTAAATATTAGTAAATCATTGTGCCAGCAGGAGATTTGCAACAGGCCCATTTCTGACCCATCATATATATTTTAAATGAGGCACTCATGGAAACATTTGTATTAGGTCAGAGAAAGACCTGGGGGTGCTGATCAACAGCTGGCTGCAGATGAGCCACTGTATGCCCAGGTGGCCAAGGCAGCCACCAGCATCCTGGCCTGGATCAGGAACAGTGTTAGCAGCAGGACCAGAGACATGATTGTTCCCCTGGAAGCAGCACTGGGTTTAGTTCTGGGGGCCTCACGCCAAGAAAGACGTTGAGGGTCTGGGGCTGATCCAGAGAAACTGGCGAAGGGTCTAGAGAACAAGGCTGGTGAGGAGCAGCTGAGGGAACTGGGGTTATTTATCCTGGAGAAAAGGAGGCTGTGGGGAGACCTCATTGCTCTCTACAACTCCCTGAAAGGAGGTTGGAGTGTGGAGGGTGTTGGTCTCTTCTCCCTAGTAACAAGTGATAGAGAGAACAAGAGAAAACAGCTTGAAGTGGCACCAGGGGAGGTTTAGGTTGAAGATTAGATGAAACCTTGACTGAAAGGGTTCTCAAACCCTGGCACAGGCTGCCCAGGGAGACAGCTGAATCCCCAGCCCTAGAGGTGTTTCAAAGAGCCTGAGGGACGTAGTTTAGCCCCAGACTTGGTAGAGTTAGAGACAGATTGGACTGGATGATCTTAAGGGTCTTTTCCAAGCAAAGGGATTCCTTCATGGCGGAACAGCACAAGTGATCTCTGTATCATACTGTAGTAGAAAGGAAAGGAAACGAGCTGACTCACTGAAGCTGACAGGAGCACACAAGAAATTGTCAGTTTCCCACGAGAGATACAATATATTACATCTCTGTTCTCCTTAAAGGTGTTTAAGTGCACAGCACAGACACTGGAGCAAGCAATACTCCATTTTGACACAACCTGATGCAAAATTATTTTGAGTATTTTCACATTCCTTCACTACCACTTTAGGTTCAGAACAACTGAGATTGCCTAGCTATAGGACAGGAGGGAATGGTTTGAAGCTGAGGCAGAGCAGGGTTAGGCTGGATCTTAGGAAGAAGTTCTTCAGTACCAGGGTGGTGAGAGTCTGGAATAGGTTGCCCAGGAAAGTTGTGGCTATCTCCTCCCTGGAGGTGTTCAAGGCCAGATTGGATGAGACCTTGAGCAGCGAGCTCTGTTTCAGAGGCATCCCTGCCCATGGCACAGGGGTTGGAGTAGATGGGGCCTGTCAGCCTGGAGAAGAAAAGGCTCTGAGGAGACCTTGTAGTGGCCTTCCCATATCTGAAGAGAGGCTACAGGAAGGCTGGGGAAGGACTATGTAATGACAGGAAGAGGAGTAATGGGTTTAAACTGGCAGAGAGATTTAAACTACATGTTATGAAGAAGTTCTTTACAATAAGGGTGATGAGACACTGGCACAGGTTGCCCAGGGAGGTTGTGGCTGCTCCCTGCCTGAAGGTGTTCAAGGCCAGGTTGGATGAGGCCTTGAGTGACCTGTACTAGTGGGAGGTGTCCCTGCCTATGGCAGGGGGTTGGAACTGGCTGAGCTTTGAGGTCCTTTCCAACCTAAACCATTCTATGATTCTATGATCTCTGAGGTCTCTTCCAACCTAAGCCATTCTGTGATGATTCTATGATCCTATGAAACACTTAGCAATTCTTGGCTGCACAGCCAAAGGTGCTTGGACCTCATTTAGGGGTTCAACGTTTGCCACCAACATCCAAGACATTCAAACTTAGTAATCACTTACAAAACCATCTCCAGCCTTATTTCCCCAGTGCTCATGTTAAAGAACATTATTATAGGCCCTGGACTAATTAATTGTGCTTTGTTTCCTTTGGTGTGTCACTCCTCAGGACAGGCTCTTCAGAAGGGAGCATGGCCATGCAGCTAGCTATGAAGATGAGAATTGTGTCCTTTCACATTTTCAGTATTTCTGTGACAATCCCTTTGACTAGGAGGTATTTTTAGGCTCTGCTAAAGCATGATTGACATTTCTGTTAATTCCTCAGCAGCATTAAAAGGCTGCACAGCACACTTTAGGGAAGATAAGAGACCAAGGGCCTGCTGATTATGTTAGTATCAACTGAAGTTAGAGAATTACTCTGCTTCCCAACCAATGGGAAATTTGAATCTTTTCAGCCTCACAGTTATACATGATAGAGTATGGCTGTCGTTTCACTTGCACTGGAGGTGCAGCTCCCTTCAAATGACTCTGAATTCACACATATGACAGGGAGAGAGACCCGACTTGTTTAACCTGACAGCATCACTTCAGATTATACTCGCTAGCATTTAAAACCAGCTTTGATATCTCCCTCCAAACACTGGCTATAACTGATGCTCTGCTTGTTCTAGATGCATGAATGGTGTTTATTTACAAACATCACTATTTGGATGTCACTAATATGTCTGTTCAGCCTGGAGAAGGGCTTTGCTGAGACCTTACAGTGGCCTTACAGTACCTGAAGGAGGCTACAAGAAAGCAGAGGGACTTTTTGCAAAGGCTTGTAGTGATAGGATGAGAAGGAATGAATTGAAGCTTGAGGAGAGCAGATTTAGAGTGGAGATTAGGACTAAATTCTTCTCAGTGAGGGTGGTGAGACACTGGAACAGGTTGCCCAGGGAGGTCATGGATGTCCCCTCCCTGGAGATGTTCAAGGCTAGGTTGGATGAGGCCTTGAGCAAGCTGGGCTAATGGAAGGTGTCCCTGCTGACTGCAGGGCTGGGGGTTGGAACTGCATGATCTTTAAGGTCCCTTCTAACCTAAACAGTTCTGTGAATCTGTGCTGGGTTGGTTTGAGTCACTTCTGTGCCCCTGAAGTTTCAGGTAGAGGTTTACTTGCACAGCAGAGCAGCAGTGCCAGTTTTTCCAGATGGCTCAGGCAAAAGCAGAAATGCCATTCCATCATGTCTCCTGTCAGTGTCTTTCAAGTCTTGCAAGATAACATCTCTATGTACACATACAAATGGAAACTATTTACCTATTCTGTCTCTGGCTAAGAAAGCCTCTACCTGCTGTCACCTGTGGTCCTGCCAAACCGCTGCTGGGGAGGAGGTTTTTTCTTCCTCGCCTATCACAACACAAACAGAACTGAGTTCATTAATTCTTGTTATATAATCCAGTTGAAAGAAAAAGATCTTGTCTGAACAAGATACATACATTTTGGCAGACAAGGAGTGTTCCAGGTGGGGTTCCCCTGTACCAGAGCAGCAGGAGACTAAAATAAACAGCAAACAAGCTGTAATAGTCATAGAATCATAGAATTGTTTACACTGCAGACTATCTTTCAGATCTTTGAGTCCAAGCACTAACCTAACACTACCAAGTCGGCTGCTGCTAAACCACATCCCATAGCACCACATCAGCCACCTCCCTGGGCAGCCTGTTCCTGTTGAAAACCCTTTCATTGAAGAAGTTTCTTCTAATACCCAACCTAAACCTCCCCTGGGGCACCTTGAAGCCATTTCCCTTCATCCTACCACTTGCTGTTAGGGAGAAGAGACCAACACACACCAACCTCTTTTCAGAGTCTGTTCTCCAGTCTAAACACCCCCAGTTCCCTCAGCTGCTGCTCACCAGCCCTGCTCTCCAGACCCTTTGCCAGCTTAGTTGCCCTTCTCTGGACCCCCTCCAGCACCTCAATGTCCTTCTTGGAGTAAGAGTCTCAAACCTGAATCCAAGACTCAAGGTGAGGCCTCACTAGTGCTGAGTCCAGGAGCATAATCCCTTCCCTACTTCTGCTGGCCACACTATTCCTGATCCAGGCCAGGGTGCTGGTGGCCTTCTTGGCCACCTGAGCACACTACATGCTTGCCTTCTTCCGACTCCCAACCAACACCCCAAGGTCTTTCTCTGCTGGACAGCTTTCCAGCCACTCTTCTCCAAGCCTGGAGTGTTGCAAGGGGTTGTTGTGACCCAAGTGCAGGACTCAGCACTTGGCCTTGTTGGACCTCATCCTGTTTCCCTTGCTTATCAGTCCAGCCTGTTTAGCTCCCTCTGTAGAGCCTTTCTACCCTTATGAGAACAAACTCCCACCAGACTTAGTGTTGCCTGCAAACTTACTGAACATGCCCCGGATCAGATCACTGATAAAGACACTAAGAACTGGAGACAGTGCTGAGCCCTGGGGAACACCACCAGCTGGATTGAACTCCACTAAGCACAACCAGCTGGTAACCTTTGGTTTCAAACATTAGCAATCTGTGAGTGCAGCAAGTGTAATTCTATCGGAAGCCATTAACAGTTAAAAATGGGAGCTCATTAGTATCACTGATTTGGCAACTTCAGAAGTCTTTGCTGTTTTTACACAGAACATGTCAAATTACTTGAAAGCTTAAGAATAGCATCCAAAAAAAAAAAAAAAAAGAAGAACTTTGTCCTGAAAGATGTCAGAAATTCGCTGCTAACAATAACAAAAGTGCCTGCTGGTGCAGTTTAGCAGAAAGACAAATATTAGCATTATGAAGGCCTCAGCTCAGACTAGTAACAGCCTCTGCTCAGTAACAGTGAGAAGACTATCCCATCCATTCTGTAACATCCTGCTTTTAAATTATTCAAGAAATGGCTAGAATAAAGGAGATTTTTCAGAAAGGGAAGATAAGAGCTACACACTACATGCAGCTACTGGCACTGAAGCAGTGGCTTTAGCTCCAGGACAAGTTAGAAATGCTAAGGATGGTTAGAAGAGCTGTGGATTTCACACAGCTTTCTCTCTTGGGCACACAACACTGAATTTATAGCACACCACACACAACTATTAGTTACAAGCCTAGCTAGGATGAGGTCAGCTAGTTGCAGAAAAGATGTCATCTCCTGGGAAAGGAAAAGACTAAAGGCTTGGATTGTTAGGGCTTCACTTAGAAGCAAACCCTGGCAGCACTCCTGTTTCATGCGAAGATGATGTGGTGGGGAAATTATTAGGAAGCATGCCAGAAACCAGGCTGACAGGATAGGGGTTGGACAAGATGACCTTTGAGGGTCCCTTCCAACCTAATGCAATCTGTGAATCTGTGCAATCTGTTAACTGATAACATGGGTGAGACACTGCAAGGTGAATGGTACCTGTCACACACTTGGATTCATCAGATGAGTAGTGTGTAGATACATGGCGTAGAAAACTGTATTCCAACAGCAACAGGAAAGATTCAGACTTGGAAATAGAACTAAGTCAACTATTCCAAACCAGGAAAGCAGAAATAAGAGGTAGTTGGCAGCCTCATAATAATTTAACAATTATTATTTCAAGGCAGAGATGTGGTGGTAAGGGACATGGTTTAGCACCAGGCTTGGCAGAGGTAGAGAATGGTTGGACTGAATGAGCTTGAAGGTTTTTTCCCAACCAAAGCAATTCTCTGATTCTATGATTAATGGAAAGGCTTTCTTATTATTCTAAATAAATAAATACATTTCAGTTGAATGCACTTTTTTCTTAACAGTTGGAGTCTAGAACACAGAAAAGAATGGGTTTTGCCATTTGGTGCAAAAGCAATCTCAGAGTATTTATAATGCAGTAAATATCCATGGCTGTTCCTCAAGAACACTTAGTGAGCCAGAAGAAACTGGGAGAAGAGAGAGAAGTACACTTGGTGCTGAGAGCTTACCAGTGTGTTTGATACTGTGAGTACATAGCACACAAGCAAATCTGATTTCTGAGTCCAGTCATCATTACCTTGTTAAAACAAGTTAATGCTTGGTGCCATAAAGAAGAGCAGAGAGCAAGTTTGGCTTTCAGCTTTTGCCAATGATGCAGAGATGTGGTGCTGAGGGATGTAGTTTAGCTCCAGACTTGGCAGAGTTAGAGAATGGTTGGACCGGATGATCTTCAAGGTCTTCTCCAACCAAAGTGATTCCATGATTCTAACTGCCTGTTTGAGTTCAGTGGCACTTTGCAGCCTATACTTCCATTCTGGAAATAGCAATAGATAACTCCCCAGAGAGAGAAACAGGCTGGATGGAGTGCCCAAAATACAGCACACTACTGCTGCCTTGCAGACTGCACTCTCTTGGCAAATGGGAAGAATACCTGTCTGGATGGCTCCACCTAGAAGCTGCTGCATGTGCTTCTATTTGGGCTTGCATTGTAGCAGTCTAACCCCCAGGCCCTCCTGGTACTATGAATGGGGGCTGGTTACAGCTGCGTCAGTGGAAGTTGTTTCTCCTTTCTTCCTTGACAAAAATCTAGTCATTGCAGTAAACAGAAATGAGCAACAGCCATTTAGTTCCAAACAGCAATCTGTCACTTACAGAATGTAAAACCAGACATAGTTTTCCATGCTTTGGTTACCTGCTGTTTACTTTGATTCATTTCCTCCTACCTTACAGGTAGTGTCTTGCTAATACACCCTTGGTGGCAATTCTTTCTTCAAGCTACATTTGGCAGTCAGTTTAATTTAGTGCACAGGAGCATTAAATATCTAATTACTGTTGTTGATATGGCATAAAACAAACTAAATGATGTGCATGGGTTCATAGAATAGTTTGGGTTGGAAGGAATCTTACAGATCATTTAGTTCCAAGCCCCCTGCCATGGGCAGGGACATTGAAAGGGGCTAAGAGTTGATTCTGATCTCCAGAACTGGGTATGCTCATGGCCCAAACTGGAACCCTCCACTGGACACCTTCCAGCAGCCCAGCTTGCTCAAGGCTTCATCCAACCTCCAGGGAGGGGGCATCCAGACCTCCCTGGGCAACCCGTTGCAGTGTCCCAGCATTATTTTGGAAAACTTCTTTTTTTTTGCAAAGCTGTGATCTTTGCCAAAGCATCAAAAGCACATCCCAGTGCCACAGCCACTGCAGAAATAACAGTTACCAGTTTGAGGTGTCTGTAAATGAGAGCACTCTGCACCATAAAGCACAAGAGACATGGAGAGGGTTGAGCACTTCATCGCACCATTAACAAGAGACCGCTGCCATCGTGTTGAAACACAAAACATCCAGAATTAGGGAATCAAAGTCCAGAAATTTACCATGACTTCTTTAAGAAAGGGCTGGAACACTCCCATTTAATCAGAGGAATAGGATTACAGCAATATTTGCATGAAACACAACAAGCAATTGGATGAGTCAGAAGAGACAAAGCTTTCGAAGGATCTAGGCCACTGCCCAAGACAAGAATACCCAGGACTAGCTGCTCTGTGTTAGCCAGCTCTGCACAAGCACAGCCATGGAGCTGCCAGGAAGACAGGGAAAAGAAAGAGCATAACCCTGCGTGCCAGATACTGGGTCTGATATTGAACTCTCAGCAGTGGAATACAAAACCCAGAAGAATTAAAATGTGACAGTGGAGGTGAGCAAAGAGAAGTTCTTTGGCTCTCCCTGTTGGGTGAGAGGGGCAGTGCCTCGCTTGTGGCAGATGTTTCAGTGCCTTTCTGAGGCATAATGTGGAGCAGATCAAAATATTGAGTTGCTTTATTGCTCTGAAGAGTGGTGCTTCAGTAGCACTGTAAGGACAAATGAAAAGATGCATCAGTGGGTGAGGGGAACCTCTTTGTCATGTCACTGCTAAGTCAGTGGCAAAATCCCAAAGGAAGAGAGTGATGGAGGACTTTGATTCTTTAACAAAAGTTCAGTTGATGTGCTGAGTAGGTGCAAGCAAGGAGGAACAGAAGTTAGCTGAAAATGAAACCTTCCAGCATTTGGAAGCTCCACTTCCTCTCCTTCAAGAGAGGGGTTGTGTTTCCCACTGCACTCAGCACTGGTGAGGCCTCACTTTGAGCAGTGGGTTCAGATTCGGGCACTGAGGTGCTGGAGCAGGTCCAGAGAAAGGCAATGAAGCTGGTGAAGGGTCTGAAGAACAGGCCTGGTGAGGAGCAGCTGAGGAATTGGGGTCGTTCAGCTCAGAGAAAAGGAGGCTGAAGGGAGACCTCATTTTCTCTACAGCTCCCTGAAAGGAGGTTGTAGCTAGGTGGGGGTTGGTTTCTTCTCCCTAGTAACAACTGATAGGACAAGAAGAAATGGCCTCAAGGTGCAATAAGGAAGGTTTAGGTTAGACATTAGGAAAAATTTCTACACCAAAAGGGTCCTCAAATACTGGAACAGGCTCCCTATAGGAATGGTTGAATGCCCATCTCTGGATCTACTTAAATCAGTCTAGACATGGCACTCAAGAATACGGTGTAGTAGTGGCCCTGGCAGAGTCAGATAATGGTTGGGTTTGATAATCTGAAATGTCCTTTCCAACCATGGTGACTCTGTGATCGTGGAAAGCTGCATTAGTTAGGATCCCTCTGCTGCAATAAACATTTCTGGCAATAACAAAGTCAATGCACACTCTCTCAGAAGGAAAGCAACTCATCTCTAGAAGGACTGGAGAAGCTGTAACTCAAATCAGGAAGTTTTGGAACAGGCCTGCAAAATAGCTTGAATGCAGTGGATCCTTGGTTCTGCAGGCAACGTTTAAGTCTAAACCAGAGGCAAAGGGGACTTTTGCTACCAAGGAAAGTTATAATTACACAAAAGCCACCCATCCATTTTCACCAAGCAAGTTTGGTCTGACCTAGCCACTGTGAAACTACAAAGAGAATGAAGAGCTCCAGGATACAGTTGATGAAGGGCTCTCAGGTCTGAGAGGGCCATTCATTCTTCAAGTGCCCCTGTAAAGGGTGTCCATTTCTGTTCATCCAGGCATGGAGTCATGCACAGTTAGCACTCAGTGAATAAGCTGAGGGTAGAGCTTAGACCTAAAGGTGTGGATAGAATCACAGAATCATAGAATGGTCTGTGTTGGAAGGGACCTCCAAAGGTCATCTAGACCAACCCCCTCTGCAGCAAGCAGGGGCATCCTCAGCTAGGTCAGGATGTGCTCCTGGCTGGGCAGCAAAATAAGGTACTGCAAGCAGGCTGCCTCATAGCCTCCTAGAAGCAAACATACCCAAATTAGTGAATGGGAAGTGATGATGCAGAACCAAGAAGAAATAGGGTGCAGAATTTAAACTCTTTTATCAAGGGCTTTGCACAAAGTCAGCTGTCACTGTAAATTCTTTACAATGAGGCCACACAAGTAGTTTTTCCTCTGTATTGTGCTGGCATTGACCTATGTAACACACTTCTTTAAAATAATCAACCTCTCTTCCAAGCACTACCTTGTCATCTAAGAAGAATGGCTGTAAAGAAGTGGAGAAGAGAGGGCTGGACTGAGGAGCAAAGGAAGGAGACTGAGCTTACAGAGGTCTAAGCTGGATCAGACCCACTCTCCAGCAGCCTGCAATAGTATTGTGCTGTGCCACGTGAAAGAAAAAACAGTGTTTAGCAATTGATGGTGAGGAGGTGGAGGCAGAAGGGAAATACAGATGGGCTCAAAACTGCCAGCAACCTGTCAGATCTGAGAAGAGAGAAGTTGCAAGGAGTGCATGAGGCACGGAAGAACTTGACCTTTTTTATTTGTCCATTTTGGGTGTAGTGGAGCTATCAGAGAGGGAATAAAACGACTGACACAGGATAAGGTAGCTGCATGTGTTCATGCCTCCATACAGGCAGCTTCAAGAGCCCCACCAATGCCTTGACTAAGATCATGAAAACCAGGCCAGCAAGCAATGCCACATGCACAATAACATATTGGAATGTATCATGTACTAGCTGGTAAGAGTCTTGCTATGATGTAGATTCCAATATAAAGAAGGAATAAAGCTGCATATATTTATAGCTCTAGACACCTAGACAGAAGCTCTATCTAGAACATGAATCTTCTCTGCAGTGTCTTACTTTTCTTCCAGGTAGGAAATCACTGCCTCTGGTTTGGGTAGCTTGTATGGTACAGGCACCACCAAACCAGCTGCAAAAAGTCCCAGATGTAGGTAGAGTTTTGCTTTGTACTTCAGGAACTCCAGCCTGTCTCTTACTTGGAACAGAGAAAGAAGTTTTTAAAAAGAAAAAGGAAGGAAGCAGCTCAGGCAGAGCAACAAGGGAATGACTGGTTTCCTCCCTCGCTGCATGGAGGACTGACTAAGGGCAAAACCCCAGAACCAACAGGCAAGTGACTGGGGTGGGAGATGGCAGGGGGAGGCAAGAGCATTTTCCTAGTCTCCTGTGTTTGAGAGCTTCAAACTCAGTCAGCTCTCTGCAAGACCACGTACAAGCAGTGAAGAAACTGACCTCATAGGTGAGGAAATTCATTATTTCACTGCAAGGAAAAAAAGTAAATGGATATTTAATATAGTATGAGGTAGTAGTAACTTGTGGTGCTACTAGTAGTAATGCAGAGTGCCATTGAGAGAAGGAAAAAGAACACGGTGCACCAAGCCTTCAGAAACAGCTGAGAGAGTGGGAGTTCAGCTCAAGCCTAAGTTCCCCAGCACTCCAGTTTGCCCATGCAGGATGTTCCCAGTGCTCTGGGAGTTGTGGCAGTGCTCTGGAGGGGCCAGCTGAAGCTATACATGGGCACATGCCTGCAAACGGGCACCCCCTTACTGGTTTACTATCTCTGTGGGAAAGAGGAGAACGCTAGGCGTAAGTTTAACTACCAGCACTTTGCACTTCCCACAACTGCAAGGCTGCCAAGTCCCTGCCAGATGCCTGAAAATTTTTGTGGATTGCTGGAGGGAGTCTGCACCCAAGAAGGTTTTGGTTTTTTTCTGGTTTCCATTGCTCTTTCTCTGCCCCAGACAGCAGATGGTGGCATTATCATGGATGGATGATTTGTTAACAAGGATCTTCTTCTGACTTCTCGACAGAAAAATCATCAGAGTGTCAGAACACAGGGCACACCAGGGTGACCCAGTGTATAAACTTTAAAAAGACAGCTTACTAGGAGAAAAAAAATCAAGGAAAATAATTATTTGCCTTTGAATTAAATTCTGTTGTCTTAACTGTTGTAAGTTTACATTCACAGATTGGCACTGGGTTGGAGATGAGCCTCAAAGGTCATCTCCTCCAACCTCCCTGCAGGCAGTGGGGACACCTCCAACTAAATCAGGGTGCCCAGGGCCACATCAAACCTGACTGTGAGTGTCTCCAGGATGAGGCCTCAACTGCATCCCTGTGCAGCCTGCTCCAGTATTTCACCACTCTCATTGTGCAGAACTTCCTCCTAATACCCAACCTACATCTGCCCTGCTCCAGTTTCAAACCATTGCCCCTCATCCTATTGCTCCAGTTTCAAACCATTGCCCCTCATCCTATTGCTCCAGTTTCAAACCATTGCCCCTCATCCTATTGCTCCAGTTTCAAACCATTGCCCCTCATCCTTATTGCTCCAGTTTCAAACCATTGCCCCTCGTCCTATTGCTCCAGTTTCAAACCATTGCCCCTCATCCTTATTGCTCCAGTTTCAAACCATTGCCCCTCATCCTATTGCTCCAGTTTCAAACCATTGCCCCTCATCCTATTGCTACAAGTCCTTCTAAAGAGCCATTTGCCAGTCCATTGCACCAAATTCTGGGGGTTTTATCAGGATGAATATTATTAAATCATCAAATTATCCTACAATTCCCTCCAATTCCTGATGTTCAAAACTTATGGTGGCTCCGGTAACATTGTGGGCAGGTAAACAGAATGGGGAATGTCTTTCTGACCAGATTTAGGGATCCTGAGCACTCAAAAAGGAAGTGCCTGTAAACCTCTCAACTGCAAAGAGCACTGTATTTTGTGAAAGTTCAGGGCTCTGAACCTGTACAGTAAAGGCAGAAATATGGCTTAAGAAATGCACAATGCTAAATGATTTCTTTTTAGGGGAAGCTTGCTGGTTGATGCCCAGAGCCTTTCCTATTGCACTTAAAGACCCCAAACCCTTCCTATTTTTCTTTTTAACTAGATTTTCTGAAGCATGGATTAAAAGCTGCTAGAACAGCAAGCTCACGAACGACCCAGCAATAGAACAATGAGTGGGTAAGAATGTTGAGTAGTGGAGGGGAGCAGGGGGCAAAGCAGACCAAGGAGGAGGTATTTTAAGGCAATACAAATGTATTGCTACCATTTCACATTTTGTTTCATATGCTGAATAAAAGTGGAGAACAAAAGAGTAAATTAAGTTAAGCATCCTTCAGAGGACAGCTGCACCTCATGTTACCATGAAGCAAAACAAGAATCAAAAGATAGGGTGGTCCAGGACTTCAGGGCAAGTCATAGCCACTCCTCATCCCACTCCTCTCCCCCCTTGATTCCTCTGGGTCTGTTCATATAGCTGTACTTTAGAAAAGTTGCTTGTCTGGGAGCATAAATAAAGCTTTTGCTGTTTCCCACAACATGTACACATGACACTTACCCTTTCTGCCCTTATAGTCTGCAGTCTGGCAACTAACCCTAGCAGGAGGTTCAGGGATTCAGAACCTCAAGACTGAGGCCTCTATTATTTGGGTTTTTTCTGTCTTCTTTCACTAAAGCTTTTGCTTAATTAAAGCATCTTCTTGCAAGGAATAGCTTCTGCTGCACTGCACTTTGAGAAGTTCAACCTTCTTCCCATCTCCATTCCTTCCCTTCCCCATCAAACCATGTTGGTAGATGCAAACCATTTGATTCAGGGAATCGCTGACCATGCAACCTTGTGTAACTTTTTGCCTTCTCCACTTCATTTGCAGTGAGTCTGAAAAGCATCACCTTGAAATCAAGCTTCCAAGCGTCTGTAATTAATATAATTACTGAGCTACACTGTTTCTGAGATTAAACCTACCTCTGATAGTTGTCCCACAGACTGTCTGATACATCCCAGCCATCCTCACAGTCAGAGCTAGGAATGTAACGCTCCAGGCCTTGAGTTTGATCATACTTCAGGAGTTGGTTGCAAGGTCTTCATGGATGAAATATAAACCAGAAAATGGAGAGCTTAACGGTGAAGAAATGAGCAAAAAGATAAAGCAGGAGGGGTAGGATCCTCAGGCCACACAGGTGGAGAAGCTCACCAAATTTTTGTGCAGGAATGAGTCACGAATTCTTCCCCAACTGATTCATCTCTAACCCAAGAGATTTTAAAGAGGACACTTCCAGAACTCTCTGTGTTCTTCATGGGAAGCTGAAACTGGAGAAGAAAAAGAGATGATACAGAGGAGAGGCTGATTTTTTTCATTACTGTGCTAATGTCAAGCACAACTAAGAGAATGTTCATTTGACATTTTGCCTTGTGAGAGCAGAGCAGAACTCATCACAAAACACAGACTGTTTGAAAATGAGTTGTTGCAGACTATACCTCCTTAAAATGCTCCAAAAGTAGAGATTCAGGTTAATTAGATCACTGCTCACGGTTCGTGCGCTATTTGCTTCTTCAGTGCTGCTTTTGGAGCAGGGAATTGATTTTGTATTTCTTTCTTTATTTTCCATACCTTGTTTAGGTCTAATTGATTGTGTTATTTTGAAGCTGTGCAAAAGTAAGTAGGTAAAATAACAAGAGAGCAGAAGGTAAATGTAACAGCCCAGAATTTTCACAGTGCACAGCCCTGCTTGGGAGGGGCACAGGAAGGCCATTGGAATAGGCTGCCTGGGGAGGTGGTGGAGTCCCTCTCCCTGGAGGTGTTTAAGGGGAGGCTGGATGAGGCACTTAGTGCCATGGCTTAGTTAATTACAAGGTGTTGGGTGATAGGTTGGATTCGATGGTCTCAAAGGTCTTTTCCAACCTGCTTAATTCTGTGATTCTGTAATTCTTAAAGCTTGAGCTATGCCATCATTACTTCTCTGTGCACTTTGAGAGCTGGGTTTGTATATTTAACCAATGGGAAACCAGTAGGAAATTACTTAGTGCTAATTTTTATGTGCCTATGTCTTTGTTTAACCAAGCCTGTACAAATTCAGTGGAGTCTGCACCAGAATCCTACATGAAGTTTTGAAAGCTTTTTTAGACTTACTGCATGGAAAAAAAAGGATATAGACTCAAATCAGGAGTTCTGCTGGAGGGCTGTGCTCATGTAGATAGCTAAAACAGCCTTCAAAGGGAAAAAAAAGTACAGGCTTATAACCTTCTTCACTGTAGGTGGGTGCAGGAATTCTCCTTTTTTCCTTGCTACTTCTTAGTTGAGCTAATCACGGCTCACAGTAAACCCAGAGGGGAAAGCAAACCACTAAGCTCCTCCCGTGGCACAATCTTATCCTGCTGCACAGCAGTGGTCTTGCTCTACATGGTTACAGAGTGGAGAACAGCATGAGAAAGGCTTCTACACCTCCCACATTGGGATGTCATGTTTACACAGAGAAAACAAGGAGGAGGTCATCTCCGTGCCCTTTGCCTACACAGCCTATAGCTTTGCTTGCCCCAGAAGCAAGAGCAGACCTCTCAGTATTGTCCTCTGCTCTTTACCCATGCACACAGACAAGGGTTAGGTACACAGGGCCATGGAGGGAAAAGCAGACAAGGAGGGGAAAGGAGCAAAGCATTTTTCCCTGGGGCCTTTCTTTTGGAAGGTCAAGGAGGCCTGACACGGGGTGGTACAAATCTCCTGAAACACAGTTGTGGATGCACTCAGCCTCCTCCAGCTCCTGCAGAAGGGCTTGTGGGAACATTTTGCCCCTTGAAAACAGCACAGTACAAATCTTGGGCAGCCTACTGCATGTCACAGCCGTGCTACCAAGGACAAAAATGTTAACCCCACTTAGCAGACTGTGATCCTCCTGTAGCCTAAGTCAGCCTTGCTTGAGTTACTCTGCAACAGCTTAACTAGCACAGGACCAGGGCATCTGCTGAGCTCCTGTGAGTCTAACTCTTTTGCTCCAGAAACTGATCAGGAGACAGCCTTGATTTCAGGGAAATCAAGAATAGCTCAGTCCTGGTGAAGCTTATGCTTCCAGCATACCCAACTGCAGTGGCTTCCTGGGAGCTGCTTTTACTTACAGAATCCTAGAAGGGGTTGGGTTGGAAGGAACCTTAAAGCTCATCTAGTTCCAACCCCGCTGCCGTGGGCAGGGACACCTTCCACTAGAGCAGCTTGCTCAAAGCCCCAGCCAACCTGCCTTTGAACACTGCTAGGCTTGGAGCATGCACAAGTTCTCTGAGCAACCTGTTCCAGTGCCTCACCACCCTCATGGGCAAGAACTGCTTCCTCACGTCTCATTTCAATCCAGCTTCTTCCAGTTACAGGCCATTCCCCCTCAACCTGTCACTCCATGCCACTTTCAAAAGTCCTCCAGCTCTCCTGGAGGCCTCTTTCAAATACTGGAAGGCTGCTCCAAGGTCTCTTCAGAGCCTTTTCTTCTCCAGGCTGAACAACCCCAACTCTCAGCCTGTCTTCACAGCAGAGGTGCTCCTGCCCTCTGATTATCTTGGCCCTCCTCTGGACCTGCTCTAACAGTTCCATGTCCTTCTTCTGCTGGGGACTCCAGAGCTGGACACAGCTCTTAGCTACCTTAACCCTAATTGCACTTTGAAGTTTACATTTCATAGATTTAACAGAAAGAGAGACTTCTTGTCTGAAGGACTACTTAGTGTTGTTAAATTACTTCTTGCCAAATTCTTGACTGGTCTATGAGGTAGAATATTTGGCATCCACAATGGTAAGAGACAATCCAATCCATGTGCATCCTTTCAATAAACAATTAAAATGTGACTGGTTTACACAAGACAACATTAAAATGCATGCAAGTCTCTGCCTGGGTCATTAGAATAATTCTACTTTCATAGTCCTGCCCTTCACTGGCAATCAGACTTTCCTACTACTGTTCTTATTCCTGCAGATAAAACCTTGTCTCAGCATCCTGATGTCAGACATGAACATCAGAGCAACAAACTTCCTTTAAATGACTCTTACAACATTCTCTACAGTCCCTTTTCTAACCTAGTTTATATTTTAAAAGCTCCTTCAAGCTTTTAATCTCATAATGTTTGAGTAAGAAAACACAGTACAACAAAGACAAGTGACAAGCACAACATCAGAGAGTAAGCAGGCAGTAAACAGATTTTTAGGGATTCTAAATTAGTTGATGCTTGTATTTCTTCAAAGAATCTTAGATCATAGTTTACTTACTGAGAAAAAAAGAAAATAATGGTTGGGCTCAATCATCTTAGAAGTCTTTTCCAACCAAAAGGATTCTATGATTCTATGAAAACATTCCTTCCTTGGATGGGGAAGAAAAAAATGTGTCTGATAGTTTTGCCTTCCCCTGGGATAGCAGACCTTGCAAAAGAAGGAATTTCTGTGGGTGTTGTTCTACCAAGATTTTCAGCAATCAGAAGAGCTGTGCTGGAGATTAGGAAACATTTCATTCCTGCTAGAGTGGTCAGGCACTGGCACAGGCTGCCCAGGCTGCTGGTGGAGGCATCCCTGGAGGTGTTCAAGAAACCTGTGGACATGGCACTTGGGGACATGGTTTAATAGCCATGGTGGTGTTAGGTCTATGGTTGGGCTCAAAGATCTCAGAGGCTTTTCCACCTAAAGCAATTCTGTGATTCTGTGGTGTTAACCTGGACTTGGACTGTATCAAAATCAGCTGAATTAGAGGTAGGTGCTGGTCTCCTCCCACAGGTGGGAGAATGCACAGAATGAGAGCAAACAGCCTGGAGCTGCAGCAGGGGAGGTTTAAGCTGGAAAAGCTTTTTCACTGAAACAGTGGTCAGGCATTGGAACAGGCTGCCCAGGGAGGTGGTGGAGTCACCATCCCTGGAGGTGTTTTAAGCTCCTTTAGATGTAGCATTTAGCAATATGGTTAAGTGAACTTGGTAGAGTAGGGTTAATGGTTGGACTTGATGATCTCAAGAGTGTTTTCCAACCTGAATGATTCTGTGATTCTGTGACTCCTGGCAGTGGGACCTACCACATGCAGCCTGAGAAGAGTGTGGCCAGGACTACCTCAGTCCTTCTCTAACCTTGAAGAAATATGATGGGCACACATGCCTGCTGCTTCACAGAATCACAGAATGGGAGGGATTGAAAGGGACCTCTGGAGATCACCAAGTCCAACCACCCTGCCAGAGAAGGTGCACCTAGAGTGGGCTGCCCAGGATCACATCCAGGAAGGTTTTGAATGACTCCTGAGATGGAGAGTACCACCTATCTGGGCAGCCTGGTCCAGTGCTCTGCCAACCTCAAACTAAAGTTCCTCCTCATGTTTAGGTGGAACTTCCTACATTCAAGTTTGTTCCTGTCACTGGGCACCACTGAAAGCACCTACATTTGTAGAAGGAACACTGGGAACTAAGTGTCCTGTGTAAAGAAGGCCACAGAGCATGACCATAGCTGCAAAGAGAAAGTCACTGCGAGTTTCAGAGGTGATTTCAGGGCAGTTGAGTCAGCAGCACAAAACATTCATCTCAGCCAGCGTGACAGTTTACCAAACACGAGTGCAGATTAGTCTAATTAAAATGAATTTACCAACTTAAGGCTTGGTTTTAAGTACAATTTTCTCATGAGGACAAGCCCACTTTCTTGGAGCACTGCCCACATTTCTCACACTTGGACACTTTGTTCAGAGCAGACATAACATTTTTGATACTGTACAGCACATAGGATGGAGCTGCAGCAGTTTGTCATGGGTGGGCTGCTCCTCGCCCACTTGAGTTAGACAGGGTTTGGAGGACTTGCAAGAGCAGCAGAGAGCTTCTCTGGTGATGAATAAGCACAGAGCATTGTTCAATCTCCCAGGAAACAATGCTGTTTGAGTCGGGCATGCTGTGATGGAATGGCAGTTGGATCAGCCCTGTCCTTTGTTCCACTGTCTCCTATCAGATGTTTGGGAGCCACCACCACTTCTGCTGCTCTCAGGTGATTATCACTGCACCACCCAGACCTTCCTGGTAAGCAGCAGCCCTGGTGCCTTTTTTCTCCAAAAGTGCTTGAGATTTGTGATTTAGCAGCAGTAACAGTCTTCAGTTTCTCCTCTAATAGTCATCTTGCCTAACATCTACAGTCAGCAGTCAGGGATCTAGCTCAGAGAACAGCAGGGAACATTGTCAAGCATCCTACCAATATTTGCTGGTTCCTTATATTCCACATCCACCATGAGCCTGGTTTACAGAATGATAGAATGGTTTGAGCTGGAAGGGACCTTAAAGATTACCCAGTTCCAACCAGCCTGCCATGGGCAGTGACACCTGTCCCTAGACCAGGTTGCTAAAAGCCTCATCCAACCTGGCCTTAAACATTTCCAGGGATGAGGTGTCCACAACTTCTCTGGGTAACCTGTTCCAGTGCCTCACCAGCCTCATGGGCAAGCATTGCTTCCTGATGTCTCTTCTCAACCCAGCTTCTTCCACTTTGAAGCCACTGCCCCTCATCCAGTCACTTCATGCTGCTTTGCCATCTTCAGCTACCCCAGAGGCCTCCTCCACCTACAGGAATGCTGCCCTAAGGTCTCCCTGGAAGGGAGAGGTAAGGTGTATCATGTGAAGGTGCACTTCACACCGGGCAAAAACCCAAAGAGTTCACTCCTGGGAACAAGCCAATGCTGGAAAGCTGTCCCCAGGACTCTTTGCTGCAGGCTCATTCAGTAGCCTCTGAAACCCTGCATTCATGGCTCTGTACTTCTGCCACAGATGCAATCAACTCACCTCCTAGTCACCACTGCTACCCACCCATCTTCCCTGGACTATGACTGCTTGGATCTGACACAGACTTTCCCTTTCTATTGCTCAGGAACTCTAAAAGCACAGGTGCATACAGTGGGTTGCTCTTTTAACACAGCTACCATCAACCCTACAGGTACACAAAGTAACCTTGGCCTCTTTGGAGGTGTCTTTTTTTCCCCCCTCTCTCCTTCAAGACATAATAACCTCTTGTGCCTCCCATTAAACACTGCAGAAGTACATCTTTGCCTATGGTAGAAAGCAGGATTATTGTTTGACTGTTTCAAGACTCATCAGTTCTCATTCTCTGGTTCCCATGGAAACTATCCCCAGTGAAGTTTGAGAGGGGCTGTGTGTGCAGCAGAAATGCTGATAATAATGGAGAGAATTAAGTTTCTGCAGGGGAAAATATTAAGTCAA
The DNA here is from genome assembly GCA_013399775.1 of Semnornis frantzii. Classification (NCBI taxonomy): domain Eukaryota; kingdom Metazoa; phylum Chordata; class Aves; order Piciformes; family Ramphastidae; genus Semnornis; species Semnornis frantzii. The sequence goes on from VWYK01119647.1 coordinate 44,596, forward strand.
TTTCAAAATGCTGGCCAGGTGTTGGATGGCAAATCATCTGCTGGCTTCATTTCTGCCAAACACAAAAGCAGAAATGAGCCTTTTGCTACATTGACTTTGAGTTCCTAAGATTTTTAGGACAGAAAGGTACTAGACTGAAAAAGTGACCAATGCAATCAGCATCCAGTAAAGAATATGCCTGAATATAGGCTGAAATTAGGCCAGTAATAGACAGATGTTTTCTGGGAGATTTTGTATCTGATTTTATGGGTAAAATTCTGCCAGCAGAGCTACATCTGTTGGCTCTCTTGCAACTGCCAGACTCTTTCACTGAACCTCTACTATACATCAATGTAATGAACCAAGAAATAATGCATTAGGGTTGGAACTGATCCAGCATCCTCAATAGAAAATTCATAGAATAAGGAAGTGGGTTGGGTTGGAAGAGATCTTAAAGACCATATAGTTCCACCACCCCTGCCCTGGGCAGAGACACTTTCGAGTAGACCAAGTTGCTCAAGGCTTCATTCAGCCTGGCCTTGAACACTTTAAGGCTTGGAGCCTCCACAATTTCTCTGGACAACCTCCTCACTGCTGTCTACAACTACCTGAAAGGAGGTTGTAGCCAGGTGGGGTTGGCCAGGCAACCAGCAACAGAATGAGGGGACACATTCTCAAGTTGTGCCAGGGGAGGTCTAGGCTGGATGTTAGGAGGAAGTTCTTGGCAGAGAGAGTGATTGGCATTGGAATGGGCTGCCCAGGGGGGTGGCGGAGTCCCCATCCCTGGAGGTGTTTAAAAGGAGACTGGATGAGGCACTTAGTGCCATGGTCTGGTTGATTGGCTAGGGCTGGGTGATAGGTTGGACTGGATGAGCTTGGAGGTCTCTTCCAACTTGGTTGATTCTATGATTCTAAACACAAAACTTCATGACATGTACAGAAGCTCCACTAAATTCTGCTCCTTGGTGAATGGAAAGCAGTGAGGTCAAGAATGATAATACTTAAAGAAAAACTCCTGTCCTTAACATTAAATCTCATTAGCTTCTGTAGAAAAAAATTAGACACATTGAAAACAAACTAGATGAGTGATTGGGGCTTGGACTGGATGACCTTTGGAAGTCCCTTCCAACCCAGACCATTCTGTGATCGGTGGCAGAAGTGGTTCTAACAGTGAGCAAAACATTACAGAGACATAACTCTCAGGTGAAGTTTTACAGGAACTATGGTTAGTAACCATTTCATCTCTTTTTAGTTGCAGATTTGGAAATCAAATAGGCAAAAGGGACAGGAAAATGAGCAAGGGCACTAAGCTGGGCCCCTGCTCAGTTCAGCAGAGAATCTAAACATCCACATTATCATACAGCAGTTCCCAAAACACAAACCAGCTGCAAGTGCACCTCCCACTTCAGTCTGAAACCTTCCTAAGTATTCTGCTTCTGAACAAGCACAAAATGAAGCATCCTGGCAGCTGTGTCACTTGCCTGAAGTTCCACCTCAACATTGGGAAGAATTTCTTTACTGTGAAGGTTCCAGAGCATTGGCTGCCCAGAGAGGTTATGGAATCTCCTTCTCTGTAGACTTTCCAGCCCTGCCTGGATGTATTCCTGTGCGACCTGTGCTAGATTCTCTGGTCCTGCTCTAGCAGGGGGCTTGGACTCAAAGATCTCCAGAGATCTCTTCCAACTCCTAACATCCTGTGATCCTGTGATCCCCAATCCCAAGTGTCACTGAGGAGCCCAGCACCTATACTCAGAACATACTAAGCTTACAGCAGGAGCCCAGAGTGCTTCACAGCATGAAGACCTGAAAGTTTTCTCTTAAAACACAGTCAGAGACAAACAAATTGTTGCAAGTATTCATTTCCACACATCATCCTGCTGGGTTTTGGAACATTCACTGTGAAAAACAGGAGACTTATGTTAAAGGTCTTTTCAGCTAGAGGACATTTCTCTCCAGCCTCCTCTCCCTGTCTCCTGCTTCAAAAACATGCTTAAATACCAGGCTGGAAGGTAGACTGAGCAGGAGGAAAGCAGCAGAAGACATGAAGGAGTGTGTGCTTACTCTATGAGTAGCTAGGGTTGTCACCTCAATGACAAAAACATAGATTGTGTCCCTTGGAACTAGTTTTGGAGATGGGCTTGAAATGTACAAACAAGTCTGGAAGCTGGGATTGGAATCTAGAAGTTACCCCTCCCTGCCTGGAAAGCCAGGCCAGGAGTCATTCTCCTCCCAGCCCCAGGACTGCTGCATTCCTCCCAGCCTACTCACATGGCCTTGGCAGCACTGCTCCCACCCCGGCTCCAGCCTCCTGGGCAGCCTACTTGGTTGGGCACTCCCCCCAGGCCTGGGAGATGGAGCTTGGTTGGGCACTCCCCCCAGGCCTGGGAGATGGAGCTTGGTTGGGCACTCCCTCCAGGCCTGGGAGATGGAGAATGGTTGGGCACTCCTTCCAGGCCTCAGAGATGGAGCTTCACCATGCCCAAGGGAGCAGCAAGCCCTGGTGAGCTTTGCAGGTTAATGCTCAGCAGCTGATTCAGGTGTGAGGAGCACACAAGAGGGAACCACTGGGTTTGGTGGCTCTGCTTTGCTGGGGGTTTTGGCATAGAAGCCATAGAAGAATAAAAGCATGGAGCAGAGAACAAGCCTTGCATGGAGTGTCAGGAGAGGCAGTGTGCCAAGGGAAGGAGGTGCCTGTTGCCCACACAAAGCTGAATGCCAAAGCTGCAAGAGGCAGGATTTCAGAGACATCCACATTCTCATGAATAGGCTCGGAGGAGCTTCCTGTCAAGAATGTCCACACTTTGAGGTCACTTTTTCCCCTATGCAGCATCCATCACCCCAGCTGTTGGACAGAGGTGCTCGTGGTGCCAAACACCTGAAAGTGATTCATTTTCCTTTTCTGCACTCTGGTTCAGCCAGCCTTCAGCCTCTGTGGACCACTGATTTCCATTTAGGAGCAGACAGACAGTAAGCTTTCTGTTGCACAGGGGTGGCAAGGATAAAGATTCTGAAGAATGAGATGCTCAGACCCTACAGCAATGAGGGATGTGGCACTGGATGAACCTCACAGAGGTAAGATCCACATCTGAAATGTTACCTATGCAGAGAATAGACTGAATCAAGAAGAAAAGAGTCATATGAAGTGATGCCAAGTGATTAGGATATTGAGTTGGTTGAAAGAGACTGACCAGCCAACACTGTGGGAGGAAAACATCTGACAACTAAAATCACCACAAAATCTGCACAAAAGCAAAATGCAGCAAACCCACTCTCATCATTCTCTCCCAGCTCCACTGCCTTCACGCAGGGAAGACAACAACAGCCTTGGCCAGTACTTATCCCTCCATGGTGGTGCAGCACAACTATGGAAGGAGGAATCACAAGGAGCTGGCACAACCAAAATGAGGTATAATTTTTTTATTCCTGGACTGGGGAGGGGAAGAAGCAGATGAACAACTGCAGAAGTGAAAAGCTTTGGCATAAAGCAGAGTGGGGCTCAGACTCTGACCCTGCTGCTAGGGCTGCCTGGAGAAAGAGAGTTCTGCTTGACAAAAGCTGAGATTTCAAAAGCTGGCTTGAAGCCAAACCCAGACAGAATTTTCCAAGCTGACGGTTTCCAAACATGACTTCTGGAAAATAAGCAAGATGCTTGATTTTCCATCAAGCAATGATCCTGGAATACAAAAGCAGCATTTGTTATAAAAGCAGAGAATTCAAACTTTAGCATCAGATTTCTCTATTTTTATCAATGCCATTTCAGCCAAATCTACACAATTTGCTGAAGCATTCTAGGATAACTGCACTGCCTGATTAAATGCTGCCTGAAGTTTCTGTCCTTACCTAGTCACAAGTGAAATTCATGATGAAAACAAAATCACCAAAAAGACAGGAAATGGATGTAGATGAAATCAGAAATAAATGAAGGAAGAAAAAAAAAAAAAAAAGGAGTTTTGAAGATATGAGAATGAAATGAGGAGATTCTGCCACTTTGCTCTGCTGAGACCTCACCTGGAGTACTGTGTCCAGCTCTGGAGCCCGCAGCACAGGAAGGACATGGACCTGGTGGAGAGGGTCCACATGAGGGCCATGAGAACTATCAGGGGGCTGGAACACCTCTGCTACAGGACAGGCTGAGGGAGCTGGGGATGTGCAGCCTGGAGAAGGCTCCAGGCAGACCTAACAGCAGCCTGCCAGTGCCTGAAGGGGCTGCAAGCAGGCTGCAGAGGGACTGTTTGCAAAGGCCTGCAGGGACAGGATGAGGACAATGGTTTGAAACGAGAGCAGAGCAGACTGAGCTTGGATGTAAGGAACAAGTTGTGCAGCAGGAGGCTGCTGGAACACTGCCACAGGTTGCCCAGGGAGGGAGCTGAGGCCACATCTCTGGAGATCTTCAAGGTCAGGCTGGAGAAGGCTCTGAGAAGCTGCTCCAGTGGATGATGTCCCTGCTGACTACAGGGGGTTTGGACTGGATGAGCTTTAGAGGTCCTTTCCAACCCAAACCATTCAATGATTCTGTGAATGCAGTATGGTGACTACACTGTCACGTCTCAAGGGAAAGAGTTTCCCTATGCAGGGCTGTACAGGAGTTCAAAGTGGCAGTGATGGCCATTTGAAGCCCACTGCTGTGGAGAAGAGCAGTGCACTGGGTAGATAGAGCATTATTAACTCAATAAGACAAGAGCAAATAGACTGCAGTTCATCAACTTTAATTGTCTCTTTCTCACACTTGTGCTGAACTGTCTCTTCTTTATCACTGTGCCACAGGAACATCATTTCAGAAGTCACTGACTGAAACCTGGAGACAGTAGATCTCAGATTTCCAATCCCCACTTCCTCCAGGCACAGAAATACATTTGGGAAGGTGCCCATTTCTTAACTGAGTCACCTAAATTCTGGTTTGTATGTAGAAAAAAAAAAATACAGAAAATAAAATGGATGGATAAAAATAAGCTCAGTCTGGGAGAACCCAGGATTTCCTAACGTTCACCACCGTGACTATTCAGAGCTGCTCAGCAGAGGCCCCAGTTTGGAAGCCTAAGGTTGCCACCTTTTGGAATTGCATGTGAAGTGTGTGGCTCCCACGCAGAGCCTCTTGCTGAGGTCAGGAAACAGCAGCAGCTTAGGGAAGGAAAGTTTGGATCAGACAAATCGTGTATACTGATAAAAAGTCTTTACCTCAGAGTGTTTCAAGGAGTAGCAGCATCAGATTGCAGAAGAAATTTCCATGCTTTTCTTGTCAGCAGCACTTACATCACGGAGGTAAAGTTGATCAGGGTTCTACAGGTCACAGGGAGGGATCCCAAACAGCCTGTGCCTGATGTGGAAATAAGAAAATCACAGAATCAGAGTCCAGTCATCAACTCAACACCACCATGGCCATTAAACCATGTCCCAAAATGCCATGCCCACAGGTTTCTTGAATGCCTCCAGGGATGAGGGCTCCACAACCTCCCTGGGCAGCCTGTGCCAATCCCTGATCACTCTTCCAGCAAAGAAAGTCTTCTGAATCTCCAACCTAACCCTCCCCTGGCACAATTTCAGACCATTTCCTCCTATTCTATCACCTGCTAGTAAGGAGAAGAGACCAACCCCCACCTGGCTCCAACCTTCTTTCAGGCAGTTTTAGAGAGCAGTGAGGTCTTCCCTCAGCCTCCTTTTCTCCAGACTAAATATCCCCAGTTACCTCAGCTGCTCTTCCCCAGCCCTGTTCTTCAGACCCTTCACCAGCTTTGTTGTCCCTCTCTGGACACACTCCAGCACTTCAGTGTTTTCCTTTCAGTGAGGGCCCCAAACCAGAACCCAGCATGCAAGGTGCAGCCTCAGCAGTGCCCATCCTGGTGAGGACTCCAAAAGCACTGCTAGAGTAAGTCCAGCAGTTCTGAGGATGGAATGCTGCTGGAAATGGCTTTCAGTATTTTGTCATTTATGTCTGGGTGAGGAAAGAGCCTGCAGAAGTCACACTGGCTGACACTGTAACACAGAAGACCCTCAGCTCCAGCAGGCTGTTACTAATGATTTATGCAGCCGTGTCATTAGCATCCTGCCTTTCCCCACAACTTGCTACTCAGTGACAGTGAGAAAAGTTCCACAACAAGCTGACCAAGGCTGCACAGTGTCCTACACAAGTTGCAGCTGATACTGAGTAAGAGAGATTGAAAGAGAGGAGTTTTTGTTTCTTTGTTGTGCAGTTCAGTCATGCAGGCAGAGAACAAGTGGTTACTATTCTTTCAGGAAAAAAAAGAGAATGTCAGGATTGCCAGGAAGGCCTCATTGGCTCACTTAATGATCTGCAAAATCTTGGTTAAGGGCTGGAAATATTTTAAGTTGCATTTGAATGTCAGCAGAGACAATGCAAAAACCCCTTTGTGGGGGCTACTGCCTTCTATTACCTGAAGGCATCCTACAAGAAGGCTGGAGAGGGACAAGGGGGAATGGTTTGAAGCTGAGGGAGAGTAGGGTTAGACTGGATCTTAGGAAGTCCCCAGAGGGGACATCTCCAGACTGAACACCCCCAGCTCCCTCAGCCTGTCCTCACAGCAGAGCTGCTCCAGCCCTTGGATCATCTTTGTGGCCTCCTCTGGACTCACTCCAATAGCTCTGTGTCCTTCTTATGCTGGGGACACCAGAGCTGGAGGCAGGACTGGAGATTCTTCTTGATGCAAACTCATAAAGCCAAAGCTTTGCTAAAATGTTCCAAATGTTCCAATCAGAGCCATTAAAAAGGAGATGATAATACAAAGGCTCTGGCAGAATGACTGAATACTCTCATGAATAGTGGCTGCTTCAGAGTAGGAAGCTGGAGTAATACTGAGGATTCCTTGCTTGGTTTTGTTTCTTTGGTATTCACACAAATCCATGAATCAGGGAGATCTCTTAGAGAGAGAATCCACTGTATTCTGTGAATGTTCCCAAGGTTTAAAGCTGCAAGAGAAGAGTGACTGCCACACCACCACCACTTGGAGTCAGGTGTTACTATGACTGAGCAGTAAATGGCTGGTGTGAGCTCTTCCTGCAAGCTGGGTTCTGTCTTGTCACACTGGGACAGATTTCCTAGGCTTTGTGCTGCCACAAAACCCCTCTGCAAGCCAAACACTTCTGTTACATGATCGTTGGAGGTTCTTTGTACCTAGGCCCAAAGTGTAAGCAAGAAAAAGACAGAGAAATGCCAATTAAAAGCCATGACTTGCTGTGTTACACCTACTTAAATATCAGGATCTTCAGTCAGGGAATCATAGAATCATATCCAGCTCTGTTCTACTCTGCTTACCACCTGACTCTGTTTATAATCTCACAGCAGTTGTCCCCATTTAGAAGCACTTTTCTATGCTTTTACAGCTCCAACATCCTCCTGTTTGCCAGAACAACACATCTACCACTTTGTACTCTTCTCTCCCACCATTCAGAGTATTTTGCCAAGTCCTGTTGATTCCCCCTTTACAACATGTCCTTGAAGCACAATCAAGTCCTTTTTCTCACTCCCTGCAGTTGAAACCTTTGACAAAGCTCTGATCATATTTTTTTCAGAAGTTCCTAAGCTACTGCCACCTCCTCTCTTGCTTTCTCTAATTCCCACTTGGTACTGCCACAGTTGCTAAGATCCCTTTCCACATGAGCATTCCCTCTTATAAACCATAGAATCATTTCAGTGGGAAAAGCCCTTCAAGCTCATCCAGTCCAACCATTCTCTAACTCTACCAAGGCTGGGGCTAAACCATGGCCCTCAGCACCACATCTCTGCCTCTCAGAAAGAACCTCCAAGGATGGGGATTCGACCACCTCCCTGGGCAGCCTGTGCCAGGCTTTGAGAAGCTTTTCACCCAAGCTTTTCACCCAAGCTTTTCACTCCTTCACCCAAGGAGTTTCTTGTCACATCCAATCTAAAGCTCTCCTGGCACAACCTAAGGCTATCTCCTCTCCTCCTGTCACTTGCTGCTGAGGGGAAGAGACTGACCTCAGTAGCTTCCTCCATCCTAGCAATCAATTCTCTCCAGTTTTGCTTATCCTATCCTTGCTGCTATTCCTGATTTGGCTTTGATGCTACATTCAGCTGCATTGGCACCTCCAATGTCTAACTCCATTTTGGCACTGGCAATGCAAAATCACTTCCTACCCACTGCAGCAAACTCCCACTACTTCCTTCCCAAGACATATCACTACCATCCATATCACTATTCCACATACATCCTTCCAGGAATATTTCATTTGCCCAAGAAAAGTGGAGTTTGGGTATTCCTGAATCAAACAACAAGAACTTGTGCACAGCCTGGGTGACAGGCACACATTAGAACTTCACAGGGAATTAAATCCTGTAATTTCTAGCTTAATGCAGCTGATCTGCTACAGAGAGGTCCTCCTACACAGCAAGCTCTCGTGCAGAGATTTGTCTTTGTTCTGCCACTTTGCTGAGAACTTGCATGTCTTTAGTTTGTATAATGTGGGATATTTATTCCTCCTAAAAGCAAAGTAACTCCCTTCCAAAAATACAAACTATCCTCCCTTCTCTCCCCCTCAAAAAAAAAAAAAA
>VWYK01119647.1:62863-114922 GCA_013399775.1 Semnornis frantzii
CAGCCCGCAAGCGCTGCAGGGACGGCGGCCTGCCTGCTCCTCGCCTTCTCCCCGCGGAGGGCACAGCCGCAGCCCGCCCCTCGCCGCGCCTCGGAGCTGAGGGAGCCCGGATGGGGCTGGGGCTGAGGCGGCTGGGCCGGGGGAAGAGGCTTCCCGATGGGGCAGGGGCTTGCTGATGGCCTGCCCCGGAGGCGCTGGCCGGCAGGGGCAGCTCCGCGCCCGGGGGCAGCGCCGGGCTGAGCTCTCCTCTCTCAACCTGGCCGGGCTGGCGCCTGTCTCCCAGCGTGGGGCTACTCTGACTAAAGGAGTATCTTTATATCCTCCCCAGTTCGACCACTTCATCCAACTGTGTCAGAGCTGAGATTGCTTTTCATGCATTCGGAGCCTTGATCCTGCTCCCTAACGCATGTAAAGCAGAGCTGTCATGCAGCAGGCAGGTTTCACATCCACAAGGTTCTGCACAGTGAAATGCTTCAAACGGGTTACACTTAATATCATACCAGCCACAGGAGTGCCTTTATGAGACGCTGCTAACCAAGAGCAAGTTAACAGCAAAATAATCTCTTTCTTTAGGTTATTTTGTGATGTGAGAAGTCAGTGGTCTGTCATTGAAAGCTAACGATCTGCTCAATGTCTTGTTGAATAGTATCCTGGTACCTTTCTGAGACTTCTTTATGACCAGTCTTGTCATGCAATATTGACAGCAGAGGTGACAAGACACACTGGGTACATTAAAGATGCAGTTAGCACCTGGGTGTTGAGTGTTCTGTGTGAGGATAAAACTTAATGTTTGTTCAGTGCAGGATGCTGCTCTCTCCTTATGTGGAAATTGTTCCTGCCTCTTCTGCCAAGACAAGTTGTGAAATAGCAACCAAGAAAGAAGTAGCATAGTCTTAGGGTAAGATTTCAGTAGGAACTAAGATACAAAGTTTAAGAATGTTCAACTGAAGTGAGCTTTTAGAAGATCTGAGTCCACAAGCCTTTTCCAGGTAAAGACCGAGAGCTTAAGTTTGGGTGTTGGTTTTTTTTTTTTTTAAGTGTTAACTTTTCCACTCCAAATTCAGACATTTTAAAGCTTGATTTGGGTGGATTTGATTACTTAAAACAGCAGAACACACAGTGTAAGACTGATGTAAAAAAAGGAAGCATGACCTTGAATTCAGTTAAGCTCTTTCAAGAGATATCTATTTAAAATTCATGCTTCTCGAAGGTGTTTTGTAGTATGCTCCTGGTTTGAGTTCAAGTACAACAATACAGGACTGCTTAGAGAAGCTGAATGATGCAGACTGTCTCAGGAGTTCATCCCAGTTCCTCTCCATCCTCCTTAAGCCAAAAAACCAAACCAACCACAACAATAAAAGAATCCAAACCTACCCCATTGTTCTCATGGTAGCATCTTCCTGCTTTCCCAGAGCTTGACATCTGAGTTATGACCATGGGCGAGAACTTCCAGCCTCATCTGCTGGCTCTGATGTGAGCCACAGCCCTGCCTGAAAGTCCTTTCTTTTGAGTCTTGTTCTTAAGTAGACTCTATGGTACTGAAGCATGACTTAACCAGGCAAAAAGGCATCTTACAGACAACGCAGAAAATGAGAAGTGGCATAAAATCTGCGAACAGAGTTCTCCTGTGCTAATAGAGATTATTTTTTCCCATTTCTCTAGTAGCAGTTGATCTGCAGAAGAAACTTGACTTCTGCTTTTTGTGCTTCTTCAGGATGTGTGAAACATACTTGCAGGCTTTTTGGAAGAGGCTGGCTGCTGTCAGAAGTGTGGATGGTTTTTTTTACACACCTGGTTAGAACTTCATTGAAGTACTTAAGGACTGCAGTCACCAAAACAAAAACCCTTTCTTTAGATGAAAGGTTGTTTGCACTCAGAGGAAGAAAGAATGCCAAGCCTAGACAAGAATGTCTGCTTTGCTACAGCTTTTGAGCTCTTCTTGAGTAGATACTGATATATTTACAGCAGACATTAGCAGCCTGGAGTGCCATCCTTTGGCAGAAAGGAGGGAGTTGCTAGTTTTGATTACAGAGGAATTTGAAAGAAGCAGGAAAGAAGAGCCAAGAAACTAGAGAACACACCTTAGTTCCCTTCTAATCAGCTGAGCTGCTTTTCAAGCAACTAACAGCAAGAAGTAATAGAACCAAGAAGTTTTGACATGACTATCTGGAAGTGTGGAACAGGGTGCTGCAGATTGAGAGCTGAAGGTATGGATTTCAGTGGTTGCTGCTGAGAATTGCAGTGGTGCAGTGTACTTTGGACCTGCATGACCTGTCCATGTTAACACTGGTTTGTTAACAGGGTAGTTACACTGCTCACTAAGTGTCTGGCTTAAAGCTCTGAGCTGTGGACTAGGAGGGGTTGCTTGGAGGGTCTTCCTGTTGTACCTTGGTGCTGTCAGTCCGTGGTTGTTTTGCTTGGTGGTTCTCAGCAGCCCGTCTGAAATCTCTGCTGTATGTGGAACTCTGCTTCCAGCTCACTGCGTGGAAAGGGCTCTGAGCTAGATGGGATATGTGGTGGAGGGCTGCAAGAGCAGATTTTGGGGCAGAGTTGTGTAGTAAGAGAGTAAGGGGTAGTGAAAGCATGGCCCAAGGTTCTGGTATGTGGCTTGAAGGTGCTGAGCACCTGCTTAGGTCAGAGTCTCAGGGGGAAATGCTGGCTTTGGAGAGGTGGAGCTGTGTGCTCCATTGGAAGTGGGAGAGATGGGGTTGAGATCCTACTTCAAAGAAGCAATAAGGAGCATAGATGGAGGCTGCAGGATGGTTTGTGGGTGTCAGACTGTAGTAAAGGAATGGGGAAAGGAGATGCTGCTCCATGATACTTAGGTCCTTTTTGGTTTGTGTTGTGGCTATCTTCTCTGTGAAATATTCTGCTATTAAATATTAATATTGAAGCCCTTTACATAAACCCTATGTAAACATAATCAAAAGGGAAAACAGTAGAAACTAAAATCAATGTAATTTATATTTATAAACTAAAAGTGCTTGATTTCTTAGAATGGCTTGGGTTGGAAGAGATTTTTGAGATTATCTACTCCAACCTCCCTGCCCCAGGGAGGGAAATTTAAGGAAAGGAAATGTTAATTAAAGGTAAGAGACTTGAAAATGCTGTAGATGTACTTTACCTTAGCACATTGAGGTCTCAGGCACAGAGCTGTGAGTTGCTCCTGCTGTTCTAAGCACTGCTGGGTGCTCCAGCAAGTGTGGTGGTGTGTAACCATCTGAAGAGCATGACACTATTAACATCTTTCCCAGTGTGAGTACAAGGCTGATTAAATGAATTCTAAAGTGTTTCTTTGATAAAATGCATGGTTTGAATCCCTGTGTTGTGTTAGAGTAAGGGCTCTCTTGTCATCTTTTAATCACATTCACAGATCTTCCCTCAGCTTTCTTCATGTTGTCACTGTGCTCCTTGAAGGTTCTGTGTAAGTACTAGACACAGTGTTTGAACGGTGTCAAGGACTGAAATGAAATCTCCCTGCTCCTTTTTTTGTTGCTATTTACTCACCACAGAATCTTTGTGGTTGAAAAAGCCCTTTCACATCATCCAGTTCAGCCATTCTCTAACCCTACCAAGGCTGGGACTAAACCATGACCCTCAGCACCACATCTCTGCCTCTTGGAAACACCTCCAGAGATGGGAATTCAACCACCTCCCTGAGGGGTCTGTTCCAATGCCTGCTGACAACCCTTTCAGTGTTTCTGTAATGTGTTTGCCAGTTAAGTGTCTGTTTCTTCCTGCAGGTTGGTATCTCTGAACCTGAGTGTTGCTGCCTCTTTGTTTCTGGTATTACTGTTTTTACAAGGAAGTGAAACTGTTAATCTGATAACATCTTTTCACCAGAGGTTGACAGGAGTTCTCCTCCCCAAACAACATAAAAAGAAACATTACTTACTGTGGCCACTTTGCACTTCCTAATATGTGACAGCAATTCCTTCCCTCCACACTTTCAGCTGGCATGTCCAACAGCTGATGTATCTGTTCTTCCTCACAGAGGAAGGGGAACAGGAGAGCCCAAACTGGGAGGTGAGGAGGAGCTTTCTCAGGCAGTTCTGCTGCTGGTGAAATGGAGTTTGTCAGCTCCACAGCTGCCTTCTGTCTCCTGTAAACATTTGCTCCTCACCACATTTAAACCTTGCACCTTCAGCTGCAGTGATCCAGCTGTTTTCAGGCTGTGTTCTGGCTGCCTGGGATGAAGACAACAATTTTTATTTTCAGAACTGATTACTGGTCATGCCTGCAAGCTAGGAAATGAGTTCCATGTGTCTTTATCTAACCAAAGCATCTTTATACAGCAAAGCCATGCTCTTGGTTCTGATACTTTCCCTACTTGGCTCACAGTACACTGCACCAGTCACAGTAACTTCAGCAATGGCTGTGCCCTGTGTATGAAGCTTTTGCCAGTGCAGGTAAATTTACCAGAGATTGTTCTTAATCATCTTAGGATCACAGAACAACAGAATTGTTTCAACTGGAAAAGACCTCTAGATATGTAAAAGTGAGTACTAGGAGGCTGGAGCCAGGCTCTGCTCGGTGATACAGGACAAGGGGCAATGGGTGGAAGTTCCGTGGAAACAGGAGGAGGAATTTTTTTTCTGGGTGACAGAATACTGGAAAAGGCTGCCCAGGGATGTTGTGGAGTCTCTCTGGAGATATTCAAGACCTGCCTGGACATGTTCCTGTGTGATCTGCTCTGGCAGGGAGGTTGGACAGGATGAGCTTTTGAGGTCCTTTCCAGCCCATGATGTTCTGTGATCTGGAATAGGCTGTCAGAGAGGTTAGGAAGTCTTCCTCTCTGTTGACATTCAAAACCTGTCTGGATGTGTTCCTGTGTGACCTGCTCTAGGTGATCCTGCTCTGACAGAGGGGTTGGACTGGATGAGCTTTTGAGGTCCTTTCCAGCCCCTGACATTCTGTGATTGAATCTAACCATCAACCCAACACCACCATGGCCATTAAACCATGTCCCAAAGTGCTATGTCCACACATTTCTTGAACACTTCCAGGCTTGGTGACTCCACCACCTCCCTGGGCAGTCTGTTCCAATGCCTGGCCACTCTTGCAGGAAAAAAATGCTTCCTAATATCCAACCTAAACCTCCCCTGGCACAGTTTCATGCCTTTTCCTCTCATTCTCTCACAAGATAGAATAGACCAAACCCTACCTCACTACAACCTCCTTTTAGGTAGCTTCTTTCTGGGTAAATGTCTGCAGAGGTTCAAGCTTTAGTGTAAACTTTACTTAGAAAAATGAGTGTCAAAAAGGTGACTGTCAGAGAGGTTTTACATATTCAAATCAAACACCATCACCTTTTAGACTCTAGGTTCCTAACCACCAGAACCTGGTGCAGAAGGCATCCGGTCCCATCTGATACTTGGTTTGTGGGAGTCTGTTGATCTTACTAATTTAATTTTTTTTTTGCATGTTTTATTCTCAAAAGCTTTGTTGTTAAGCTCTGCTGATGGCAGTAATGGAACAGTTAACTGGACGACTAAGCAAGCCCACAGTTATGTTATCAGCAGAATAAAGGCTGTTGAGAAGAATGGTGAGTTTAGGTTGTGAATTCAAACCCCATGTTGGTTCAGTCAAGTCTGCTTTTAATACTCCTCTTGCTTTTCCAGTTGTGTTTTAGGAATAAGGTGCTAGTTCCAGGTAAGTGATCTGGGAAATTTTCCATTTCTTCAGTCTTTCAAATGTTCACAGACCTGCTTGTCCTTGTGAGTCTTCCCCAACTGCTCCTGCTCCTGTAGCTCTGCTTGAAGTAATGGCTGTGTTACACCTAATATTGCACTTCTCACCAGGGCTGGTGCTTGGAGACACCTCTGCAGTTTGCTTAATACAATAACTTCTCTGCAGTCCAAAATGGTCTTTTCATTGATGTATGTGGAAAGGCTTCTTTGCTGTTGTTTCTGTAAGTGCACATGGAACAGTGGAGCAAGTGTGCAGTAGCTGAGGAGAGGCTTTGCTCTGACTGCCCAGCCAGCCAGGCAGTCTGCACTGCCCTCCCCCAGTCGAGTGATGTCTGGTGTTGTGCTTCATCTGCTAAAAATCACTGGGGAGAAGCCACTGCAGTGGCCCCAGAAAAACCTGAAGTGGATTTTTTTTCCATCAATCAACATCCAGGGTTCAGCCAACATGGTAAGTCTTCTGAAATCTCTGGAAATGGGGATCTTCTGGATCTGATGAGAGCCTCTAGGCTCTGGAGGCTGATAGAATCTTAGCTAAATTCCTGGCTGTGCCCCTGTTCAAGGCCTGCAGGAAGAACAACTGGGGCAGTTTTGGTATGTGTTTCAAAAGGAGTGATGTGTGGTTTCCAACCTTCAGTTCCTGATCACTTCTTCCCCAATCTGCAGAGCTTTTAACCTTTCCTAGAATCATTTTGGTTGGGAAAGACCTTTAAGATCATCCAGTCCAACACTCTAACTCTACCAAGGCTGGAGCTAAACCATGGCCCTCAGCACTGCAGCTGTGAAACCCCTCCAGGGATGGGGATTCAACCCCCTCGCTGGGCAGCCTGTTCCAAGCTTTGAGAACCCTTCCAGTCAAGAGATTTCTTCTAATATCCAACCTAAACCTCCCCTGGTGCAACTTGAGGCCATTTCCTGTCATCCCTTCTGCAGAAATTTATCCTGAGACCTACAGAAAATCCTCCTAAGGATGTGGAAACAAGAGAGAAGGAAACAGTGCTGCAGAGGTAGCTGATAAACTGTTGGTTTTTTTTTCCAGCATGGATCTGTTGTGATTCTGTGAAGATTTTTAATTCCCCATGATCAATTTTACAGAAACCTTTCACAATCCACAAGGTTTTTATCTACCACAGGGAATTTGCTTGGACAACTCCCATCTGGCAGTCTGCTGGCTGAGTATGTGGAGGTTAAGTGCATTCAGTGTGATCCCTAGATCATCTAAGATGATTACACATTCACCTCCAGCCTCAGGCACTCAGCAAAACAACTGTGTGGGGTTTAAGAGCTTCTGAAGAGAACAGCATTTCACTGTTCATTATTGAAAAGCTGTCATGGGCTGAAGACTCATCATTTTCCTTTTGTTTTGGAAGGAACTACATAGTGGGAGAAGAGGAGGGCTTCTCTGGCAAGGGAGGTGAAGACTTGCAAATTCTTCACCTCCATACCTGTGTCATTTCAGTATGTTTTTCATTACAGGATAAAATGGGTGGGTGGTTTTCTTTTCCTGCTGAGAGGCATTTCTCATCTCCCACCAATGTCATTATTTTTGATCTGCATGCAGTCCTTGGTGGTGTGTTCACTTCAGCCACACAGACACAGCTCATTGCTAGCAGTGGGCAGGCATTTAGTGATGACAGTGGATTACCTTGGACAGATGGAGTTGATTTTTTTTCAGTAACTGCTGAATTTCTTACCCTTCCTCCTTTCTAAGACTATTGCTTGTGGAGGAAATACACAGTGCTTTTGCACTGTTCTTCCTGTTAGAAATGCATTTTCTTTCTAGACTCAAACATCAGAAATGGAACAAAAGACATTTTCTAGGTATTTGAAAGATTTTCAGCCAGCCACCATATTTCTGTCTGCTCTATTTATCTTACAATATCCTTGTTCTGCTTTGCTTTAAAATAGTTTAAAGGAAATTAATGAGTTTCCTTGCTTCATTTGCAACTCATTCACAGAAATGAGCACAATGTTTTCTTTTGGCTCATCAATTTGCTAACTTTAATTACACAAATAGAAATGTTACTCTATTTATGTAATTAAAATTACACTAGCTAGTTTATTAACCACATAAAATTGTAATAAACTACTCAAGTTTCTGGATCTGGATGTTAGGAGGAAGTTGTTTACAACAACAAGAAGTGAAGGTGGTGAGACACTGGCACAGGTTGCCCAGGGAGGTTGTGGCTGCTCCCTCCCTGGAGGTGTTCAAGGCCAGGTTGGATGAGGCCTTGAGTGACCTGTTCTAGTGGGAGGTGTCCCTGCCTATGGCAGGGGATTGGAACTAGATGATCCTTGAGGTCCCTTCCAACCTTACCATGCTATGATTCTATGATCTGGGTTTTTTTTTGTCCTCCAGGAAAAATGATGAGACAGATACTCAGCTCAGGGCTTTGTTAAAAGCAGCTTCCAAAAGTGGGGATTTGATCAATAGTATGTCCAGAGCTCAAGACTATTAATTCAGCAATATCAAACTTTTGAGAGTGGGAAGTAGATAACTAAATGTAGAGCTCTACATTGCAGCTGTCTGCATCTCCTCTCAGCTGCCTCTGCAGTCGGTGGAGATCCAGTCTGTGTAGTTAGGAATCTAGGACATGATTCATCTCATCTACAGGAGAAATCAAATTAATCAAGGCCTAGAAGCGTCTGTTTCTTCTCCACTGACTATAAAAGGAGCCTGACTAACTCTGTGGTGGATGTTGTTTCTGTGGGCATCTAAAATTAGGTGAGATAGATTCCACCCGGAGTACGTGGTGAGAGGGATGGAATGTCTGTGATTAATGCCTAATTAGCAGTGGCTTTTTGAGCAGCTCTCAAGGCAGAAGGTTGGTGTAATGAGAAGGCTGGAGAAATTACAGCAGGATTACAAAATTACATGAGCTCAAGCCACATTTCAGATGTGTTTTGCTTACTGATAGAAGGGCTGAAATTAGCCCTTTTATCTTCTAGGAGGTGTGGGGCTTGTTCCTTTGAGTTTGTTGTGACAACTCTGCAGTCTCTTGGAGTCATCCTGTCCTCTGACAGTACCCCCATGCTCCATGGCACAGTCTTTGCTCAGAGGTGTGACTTCTCAGATGTTTCTTTCAGCTTAGCAAGCAAGGCAGGGAGCTCTGGGGCTCTGTATTTGTGGCTGCTCTTTATTTACCACTGATGTAACCCTGATCTATTGACATTCTCTGCAATGTGCTCCATTATTTCAGGGTGTTGACTTAAAGTTGCATAGTGATAGGGGATGGTAACATGACCTAGAGTGTGTCCTGTAAAGACACCATAAGAAACACCTTTTAGATCAGGGTTCTCCAGTTACACTTCAATTTTTTAGCTTGTTGATAAAGTGGTTTCTTTCCCACTTAGTGTGTGATAATGATTTTTGCATGAAAATATATATATAGTGCCACTGTATATATATACAGATATAGTAGTATGTCAGATGTGTCATACCTAAAGATTTGCTTTAATCAACTACATTTGTCAGTGCATAAAAAAAATCTATGTTGCTCTAATTCAAGTTTCCTGTAGGTTTTTAATTCTGAGTACTGCAAAATACACCTTCATTTGGTTTGGAGCCAGTGCCTGGCCTTTAACTTCAATAAGGAGCTCTCTAAGCAGATTTTTAGGTGTCTGTTGTCTGAACTTGCTGGTTTAAGAAAGTCTGGTTTTAAGAACTCAGAAATTCTCAGCTGAAGTGAATTTGTTGTGTCCTATTCTGCACAGAGTGAAAACTCTGCCATTCCATTCTGTGAGCAATCAATGCTTGATAAAGTTCCTTCTTATTTCTCATCTTTCTGATCTGTATGTAAAATGTCAAGAAACCACAATTGTATCATCCACTGAACACATTTTTGTTCATGTCATACTACAAATAAACAGCTGTAAAATTCCAATAGCCTCCCTTGTTGTGTTTTGGGTTCTTTTACTGCAACAAAACCAGTTTGTGCAACTTCTGAGGTCCTACCACAGCCAGTTCTGCAGTGCTGGAAGGCTCCTGTTGGGCAAAGAGAGGCTTTGTTCTGTGTCCTCATCTTAAATCCACCCAACCTTTAAAAACTTATTAACAGGTCTCTAATATCTGTTGCTTTCCTGCTGCCAGACTCCCCACACTGCTGTTGAAATGCACGCTGTATTACCCAGAGCATGTCTCATTTTTGCCTTTTTCTGTCTCTTTTATCTTTCCTTCTGCTTTTCAGTGTACACAATTCTGTCCAAGGTGCACTCTGATCGGAATGTTTACCCTTCTGCTGGAGTTCTTTTTGTTCATGTTTTGGAGAGAGAGTACTTTAAGGGGGAATTTCCTCCTTACCCAAAGACTGGTATGGGATGCTAAGATCTTCCATATTATATAAACATGTAATAGAATGTTAAAATGTCTGTCTGCTTTGCATAGCTTAGAGTTCATCATGTAACATACAAAGAATGCTTTTTAGTTTCCATGGGAATGCCTTAAAATGATAGAAAATATCTGGTCACACAAGGTGGAAGTGGTGTGGGTTGTGATCATCATTTGTGCAGAGAAGCAAAATAATTGTGTGTTGGGAAGGCATAAATACCACACCAGAGAGCTGAGATGAGGGGGTACCTTTTCTTCACTTTCACATCAGAGGTGAAATCAGGGAAGTTTCACTGTCTGCACAAAATGCCAGTTGCCTGATCCCTGTTTCAGATGTAGCAGCTATCAGGCTATGCCATGGAGCACTTTGAAAGCAGGGAGTAAACTTGAGACAAAATAGAACATTGAATCAAATACAGACTATGTAATGGTCATAGAATGATTTGGGTTGGAAGAGACCTTAAAGATCATTTAGTTCCAACCTCCTGCTGTAGGCAGAGACACCTCCTACTAGATCAGCTAGCTGAAGGTCCCATCCAACCTGCCATTCAATACTCCTAGGCTTGAAGCCTCCACAACTTCTCTGGGCAACCTTTTCCAGAGCCTCCCCACCCTCATGGGGGAGAAGTTCTTCCTGAGATGTAATCTCAATCTAGTTTTTCCTAGGTTTGAAATCTCTTATTTAAAACCACACAGCTTTCTACCTGTGTTCAGGAGCAGCCTAATGTTAGTAAGGTGGTTTTCTAAAATGTGGTCATTTGGCAAACCTGAAGGATTGATCATTGGCAGCTTAGAATATGTAAAAGCAATTCAAGTGGGAAAGAGAAAGAATGTTCTCCCCCACATGCTTATCAATAATAATAAATATATGCTGTTTATGTAACTGTTGTAGCTTCCTATAAAAATAGGAATGCCCTGTACTAAATGTACAGTGCAGAGGTAATCAAACCCACCTCTCTGGGCAGCCTGTTACACTGCTCCATCACCCTTAAATTAAAGCAGTTCCTCCTCCTGTTCAGATGGAACTTTGTATGTTCAGGCCTAGTAGTTAATGAGTGGAAGAACAGAGAGCCAGGACTCTACTCTAGAAGGTCCAGTTCCATTCATCTCTGCAGCTGGCCACACTTTTCTTAGTACTTACAAGTGCTGAGGAGGACTTCCCATATTTCCCATAGGCTGAAGGTTAGCAGCAGTTCTTCCTTTTGAAAATGTGTAGACCTAACAGGAAGAGAGAATAGGGTTTTCTACTAGAAATATGAAGATCAAGTTATGCACATGGTCTAATAGAATTATTTTCTTCTCCAGGTGAAATCAGTAATGATCCCATAACATTTAACACCAACCTGATGGGTTACCCTGACAGGCCTGGCTGGCTGCGCTACATCCAGAGGACACCGTACAGTGATGGAGTGCTCTATGGCTCACCAACTGTAGAGAACGTGGGCAAGCCAACCATCATTGAGGTATTTGCTTTGGAAGGCTCAAAAACATTTATTTTGGCTTGGAGTAGAAGGATCAGATTGCCAAAAAGCATTGCCTCTTATTTTTTTTTTAAACTTTAATTACTGTTACAAAAATATTTAAGGCAGGGACAAGGATTGTGACATGAGCATGTTCTCTTGGGTGCCATTGTGCCCCCATTGGGAAGGCCAAATTGTGTGAAATTTCATCTTATGCTTCAAGATAGAACTAGGAAATAGCAATAACCATTTAAATTGAATGTTCCTTGCTGAAATACCTTTAGATTCTTGCCCTTCATCTTTCTAAGAAGCTTTTCAGTTCAGTAGATTATAAATATATTAAACCTGTGTCAGTCCATACAAATAAATAGATATTTGATTACAAAATATAAATGAAAGTTAGAAATGTATTGACTATATTATATAGTGTAATAATGTAAGTGTCTAGGTTCTACATCAAGACCTTCCCTTAAGTCTGACCCCAAGCCTATATCTGAACTAAGCTTTGCCTAGCATGTAAATTAAGTCACTGCAGTCCCCTCTCACCTGTGGCTTTTAATTAATTGTGTAGTATGTGAGGAGGGCAGATTGCATTTGATCTGCTCTTGTGCCACCTGAGAGGAGTGGTTGCATGTTCCTGCCCTCAGTATAACTTTCATCCTGTCGCAGTTTTGGAGGTGATGTCACGGTTAGGTCAACTAATTGGAGGAGAGCTCAGAATGAAAAGAGCCCTGCAGTAGAGCAGGTAATGTTCTTGAGCTCAAGCCCCTGTGAAAGCTGTACAGAGATGGTTTGTGATGAATGAATATTCAGTACAGAGGCATCTCCACCAGTCACTCAGTGCAGGTGCATGGTCCACGCTGGCAGCTCTCGCTGCTGGAGTGGAGCCCCAGAGCAGGTGCTCTTGTGTTCCTGTACAGAGGGTTGGCTTCTCTAGGCATTGATGTTTAAAGTACTGTTGAAACAATCCTGTGAAAAATTAACAGAACTGAGGAGTTAAAATCTCCTCACTTTGTTTCTGTTAGTTTTATAATGAAATGTTACAGGGCATAGGATGTGTCAGGCAGGCTTTTCTTTTGCACTGAAAGGAACCTGCACAATATACTCCAGAGGATTTCTCCTTCTGATTCCGTTCTGGATGTCCAACATCTCTGACTTTTGTTTGTTTGATTATCAGTGTCACTGTGCTTTGTGGCTCTTTGCTGAGAAGCAGCATGGTTGTGTACCTGCTGCCATTCCTCTGCCTTTCCCTTGTCCCTGAAATGAACAAACTAAAGTCTGAAATTAGAGAGCAATTTAATCTATTTCTGTTTGTTTCCTGAAGAAGGCAAACATCTAAAAGGTGATAAGCATTGCTAAATACTCAACTAAAATGTCACTGATGTTTCATTTTTGCCTTGTTGCTTTGCAGTCAGATCTTTTGGTTTGTTTGACTCTAGATCACGGCGTATAACAGGAGGACTTTTGAGACAGCGAGGCATAATTTGATCATTAATATCATGTCAGCAGAAGGTATGTACAGACAACCACAGAAGCAGTTGGCTTGCAAAAACCCTTTAAGATCACCCAGTCCAACCATTCTCTAATGCTGCCAAGGCTGGTGCTAAACCACAACCCTCAGCATCACATCTCTGCCTCTGAAACTCCTCCAGGGATGGGCATTCAGCCACCTCCCTTGGAAGCCTGTTCCAGGCTTTGAGAAACCTTGCAGTGAAGGTTTCTCAGCTGAGACACTCTTCCTGTAGTCCACTCCTCCATTTCTCAATTGTTTTTAAACTAGCCAGTGCTTTTCAGCTTCAGAAACAGCTGCTAGGACTATTTAAACTACCATGAGCACATTAGGTTGCAAAGGAGCTAGTTCATGCAGAAGACTTTTAGAAAGGTGTTTCAGCCTCAGTGTGGTATTGTGTTAATGACTTCCAACTCTGTCATGGAATCTTTAAGGCAGAACTCCTCCTTTTTCCTCCCAACTAGATTTCCCTTTGCCCTATCAGGCAGAGTTCTTCATCAGGAATATGAATGTAGAAGAAATGCTGGCAAGTGAAGTTCTTGGGGACTTCCTTGGAGCAGTGAAAAACGTGTGGCAGCCAGAGCGCCTGAATGCTATAAATATTACTTCAGCCCTGGACAGGGGAGGGAGAGTTCCACTTCCTATTAATGACATGAAGGAGGGGTAAGCACATCTCTCACTCTCACGGGTTTGCTTTGCTCTCTTCGTTCCTTGCTGAAAAGCTTCCTATTTGTTCAGGTGTTCTAGAAACTTTGCAGTTGCTCTTCTGTATTTTGGAAATTGGATTGCTGTTGGATCTGAAAAGTTTCCTGATGGTCAGAGGCTGTTGTAGCCTGGATCTGTCATGGTTGATACCATTTCAACAGGAAATAGTTTCTCTATATTCATTTCCAATGAGAATCATGGAACGGTTTGGGTTGGAAGGGATCTTAAAGACCATCTGGTTCCAACACCCCCTGCCATGGCAGGGACAAGTCCTACTAGAGCAGCTTGCTCAAGGCCCCAGCCAGCCTGTCTTTGAACACTGCCAGGCTTGCAGCCTCCACAGCTTCTCTGGGCAAGGTCCCTTCTAAGCCAAACCATTGCCTGGTTTCCTGTGCTGTAATGCTAAAGGAAGTGTTAAGTTTACATTCAGCCTTCAGTATTCTGCCAGTTCCGTAGGCAGTGGCATAGCTGCAGTGTGGAACCTCCTAGGAGAAGCTGAGGCTTTGTCAGGTTGATGTTAGAATTGGTTCCATGTGAACTTCATTTGAAAATGTGGGAAGAAACTCTTTAAAAATCCTATGCTGAGCAAGACTTAAGATTTCCTTAGGATAGCATCAGACTTTTTAAATGCAATTTCTAAAAGTAGTCCTGATTTAAGTGAGTGCTGCAAAAGTGAGGAACCCACACTTGGAGCAGTGTGACTTCATCTGCTAACTCTGATGGTAAGCAAACATTTACACTGCAGAAAACAGAATACCTTGGAGTAAGGAGCTAGAAAAACCCTTTAGACTTCAGCCTGTTATTTATACCCTTAAAGTATAGTAGCAAGAAAAATAATTTTAGCCTTTCAAGCAGAGCAGGATCTTACTGTCAGCAGTAAGGTTTGGTGGAGTACATCAGTGGGGGGAGTCCTGACTGCCACTCATCTCTCCACAGTGTCTATGTCATGGTTGGGGCAGATGTTCCATTCTCTTCCTGCTTACGAGAAGTGGAAAACCCCCAGAATCAGCTGAGATGCAGTCAAGAGATGGAGCCTGTCATAACCTGTGATAAAAAATTCCGTGCTCAGTTCCATATCGACTGGTGTAAAATCTCTCTGGTGAGTTACTTTATTCTGGCATTAAAATGGTGTTTGTAGAAGCTCAGTATTTTATGCCAGACATGATATAGGCCCATTTAGAGTTAATAGTAAGAATGAAGTTGTTTGCAGTAGACGCCCTTAGAAATGCCCCAGCTGTGACCTTCCCACCCAGCCTGGTGTGCCAGGAGCTTGATCTCACTTCATCTTTGCTGCTGCAGTGCTAAGAAGAAGAGTGAAATGAGAACCAGGAAAGTTCAGTCAGCTGCAGGTGAAGTGTCAGGTGCCTGCTGGGTTCACCATGAGCAGGTTCCTGGGGAGGGACTTTTGCAGTAGAGAGGAGTCTTGGCCTTGCTCCAATGCCCACTTCTAGCTGTGAAATGTTTTCTCTTAGGGTATAGGTTGCTCTTGGTTGCTTTTCTTTAATTTGACTTTAAGGTTAACAACTTCTAACTGCTTCTGGCACTCACATCAAGTGCACAAAGCACTCGCATCAAGTGCACAAAGCTTTTTTTGTGCCGTGCTTTGGGTTTGAGAGGCCAGGATGCTGTTGACCTTCTTGTCACCTAGGCATGCATTGATTTATTACAGCTGAAGATGAGGCAATCTGTAAAACCAGAGTATCTCTGTCAGGCACAGAACAAAGTAAGATATTAGACTTACAGCAGATATAAGACTTACGTCATTGATCAGAAGCTTTGAACAAACCAGAAGGGGTTTATTCTCTTAAAAAAGTTTGGATGAATGTTTAGAAGTTGTCAGATGTGTGCTATGGATTCTTGTAGGTGTTCCAGCTGGCTACACCCTGCCTGCTCTGACATTCTGTTATTTTGTTACACCATTGTCTTTTTTTAATTCTTTCCTTTTTTCTTTTTCTGGGTCTCAGGTTGACAACACAAAACAAGTTTCCACCTTTCAGGAAGTGATCCGTGGAGAGGGGATATTACCTGATGGTGGAGAATACAAGCCACCTTCTGACAGCCTGAAAAGCAGAGACTATTACTCGGATTTCCTCATCACCCTGGCGGTGCCCTCGGCAGTAGCATTGGTGCTTTTTCTAATCCTTGCCTACATCATGTGCTGCCGACGGGAAGGAGTGTGAGTACCTTCACACACTGATACCTGCAGGGCTCTCTAAGGTGATGATGTCTGGTAGGACAATTCCATTCAGTTCATTAAAAACACTGAAAATGAACCCAAAGCTATCAGCTCGTAGCGATCTGTCCCTCGTGGAACAGCAGAGGGTAACTGCCAGGAGAAGGGATGTAAGGTCTTGAACTGTTGTAGCTGAAAGGGTTTAAATGTCTCAGCACACACACAAAAATGCCCCAAACACTTAAAATGCTAATAAAGGCTCGTGGACTCAGGGAAACATTAAGTAATTTCTAAAATGCTAACTTGTCTAAAATAAATCTGGTTGAGGAGATGACCTGAAGTTAGCCTGATTCTAAACCACATAAAAGCAAAGCAGCAAGTAACGCAACTCCTGCCATTCCTTACACAAACTACAGTTCCATTTTGTCACTGAATTTATTTGAGCCAGAAGCTTGCTCTTTAACCTGCATTTCCATCTCTGTGTGTGTGTGTCTGTGTGTGTGTGTCTCTCATCAGCACACCTCTCTACCTGCGTCCATCCAGGCCTCACCATACAGCCAGCTGCAAATGCTGCCGAGTTGGCGTTTGGCAAGAACCTTGTCAGCATTTGGGCATCACCGACTATCCTCAGCATCAGATAGATCTAATGTTCCAACTATCAATGCTATTATTTAATTCATAAATTTTGTTTTGTTTTTAGGGAAAAGAGAAACATGCAAACACCAGAGTAAGTGTCTTCTTTCCTGTTATTTTTCTTTTACCATTTAATTTTCATCCTCGGTAGCTTGTCATGCCTCATACATCTGTGTCATAATCTTCTCTCATTCTCTCTAATCCATGGTTTAATTCATAAATGTGAAAGCTGCTTTTAAATCAGAGTCTTGGCGAGGATAGAAGTCCAGAATAAAAAGGGTTTGAAATTAATGACTCTCAATTCAAGATAAAATAGTGCTGTTAGAATAAATATATTAATATCTCATTTAAACTCCTGGTTATTGGACTTCCCAGCCTCTATCTTAAAGGCAGTGGAGAGGAAAGCAAATATCCTGGAAGGTATCCAGTGCCTATGCTATGGAGTGGCTTAAAACGAACCTGTGAGCTTTTATGGACTTCCCACAAGAATCAGGAGTTAACCAAACTTTTTAACTGCACCAAATAAATGCACAGGCTTGGGCCTTATGAAAAATCCTTAGCCAGATAGCAAACTCCCAACAGAATAATTACTGCCTTAAAAATTAAATCCAATATTTAATAAATAATTATTAACTTAACTATGTAAAGTTGCTGTAGAGTCTGTAGCATGTCTCAGGGTCCTTGTAATTTTTGAGACAAATACTATTTGTTCAGGTCGATCCATTTTGCTGGGGCACTTTAAAATATCTATTTCCTGCTTG
This sequence comes from Semnornis frantzii, assembly GCA_013399775.1. Lineage (NCBI taxonomy): Eukaryota > Metazoa > Chordata > Aves > Piciformes > Ramphastidae > Semnornis > Semnornis frantzii. The sequence continues at coordinate 80,120 of VWYK01119647.1, forward strand.
CTTTCTTTTTTGCTACAGCATCCAGCTGGTCCACCACAGTGCTATACAGAAATCAACCAAGGAGCTCCGTGACATGTCTAAGAACAGAGAGATAGCCTGGCCTCTTTCAACACTGCCTGTGTTCCACCCAGTCACTGGGGAGATTGTGCCGGCCCTTCACGCAGACAGCTACGACAACACCAGTATGCCTCTGATGCAGACCCAGCAGTAAGTACTCAGCTGTCCTCCTTGGGTTGCATCACTTAACTCCAGTGCTTGTCACTTTGTTGTGGAGGTAGCAGCAGTGGCTCTAGCTGAGGGTGGCTCTGAGCTCTGCAGTTCAAGCAGGAATGTAAATGCCAAAGCAAAGGGCTTGGCAAGGAGCTCTGCCAGGAGCAGGTGACATTGCTGCATGTTTTGGAGCAAACCTGCTGCTGCCAGAGGAATGGATTGAACTGCTCTGTTTCACACACCCTGCCTCTTCAGCCATGCCTTTGGACTTCTGGTAGAAAACCAGCAGTGGGGCTGGGCATAGTTCCCTAGCAGAGACCCCAGAGTTTGTCAGTAGTTAGTGGTGTGCCTGTCACAGGTGGGTCATGTCTGGAATGGTGACACTGAAGAGGGACAGGTTCAGTTGCACAGACACTAAACACAACACTGCTGGCCCTCAGCCATTTCCACTGCTGCCAGCCTCTCACCAAGACAGAAACCACAGAAACACTGATTCCTGATTTTTGCTTCATAAGACAAAAACAGAAGTTACTTGGTATTCAGACTCTTCTAATTCAAGATATTAAATTGTTCTTTGTAGGAACCTGCCACATCAGACTCAGATTCCACAGCAGCAGAGTGCAGGTCAGTACTGAGAAAATACTGTAGCTGTGAAGTGACCAGTGTGGAGTAATCAGTAGTGACAACAGACCCAGGCTGTGGGCAGTGCAAACCCATTTCACTGTAGTAAGGTCTTAACAGCATTGTCCTGCAGATTTTTGTGCATCAGTGGACATTTGGGGCTGGGATTGATTGAACAAGGAGGACAACTGCTGCATTAGGACTCAGCATAAGGCACTGGGTTCTAAGCTAAGTTAGAAACGTCCTCCTAGGAAGAATTTTCTGTGACAAGAAGAAGCTACAGCCAGATTCCCCACTGCGGGGAAAAACTTCAGAGTCTCCAAAACTTGACAGGAAATCCAACTTCCCTCCTCCCAGCAATGCCAGCTAAGCTCTGAAGAAGGAGCTCTCTATTGCTGTTACTAAGCAGGAAGAGTTGATACTGGGGAACCTGTCTTGAGGCACATCCCCAGGCTGCAGGTTTGCCATGCCATGTCATCACTTTTAGCTCCTTTTCCTTAATCTCGTTGTAGTGGCTGAGGCCATGAATGATCCCATCAGAGTACTGGCTAAGGCTGATTATGTCCTTCTTTACAATGGGGAACAGAAATGTTGGAGTGAGTCCAGAGGAGGCCACAAAGATCCAAGGGCTGCAGCACCTCTGCTATGAGGATAGGCTGAGACAGCTGGGGTTCAGCCTGGAGAAGAGAAGACTCTGTGGGGACCTTAGAGCTTCTTTCAGATACCTGAAGGGATCCTACAGGAAGGCTGGAGAGGGATTTTCATAAGAATGTCAAGCAGCAGGACAAGGGGGAATGGTTGAAGCTGAGGCAGAGCAGGGTTAGACTGGTTCTTAGGAAGAAGTTCTTCAGTACAAGGCTGGTGAGACGCTGGAACAGACTGCCCAGGGAGGCTGTGGCTGCCACCTTCTTGGAGGTGTTCAAGGCCAGGCTGGATGAGGGCTTGAGCAGCTGAGTCTAGCTGAGAGGTGTCCCTGACCATGGTGGGGAGGCTGGGGAAGATGATCTCTGTGGTCCCTTCCAACCTAAGCCATTCTGTGATTCTCTGTAGCTAGTGTCAGGTGTGAGAGAAAGCTACAGCCACAGCCATGTGAGAAGAGAAATGCAGAGGCCAAATTTGAGTATTCAAAGAGGTGTTAATGCCAAACCAGCCATAGAGAGAGACATACATTGAACATACTGTGGGGAGCACAGCTCCAGGAGGAAGCCTTGTTTGAACTTAGGAGTTCCAGAAGCAACTCTTTTCATTCCAAATCCTTCTTCTTCATTACTGCTTTCGGGGATTAAAGGAGAATTTCGTATGACAACATTTCAAAGATTTGAGGCAAGTATATAATAGATGCTTCTGCCCATGTGTTTTTGTTATCTGGAAATTAAAAACATTTCTAAGCTGCCACTCTGACTGCAGTTCTGCTAGCTTTGCTGTTTGTGTGCTGTTATACCTCTGCTGGAATGGCAGATGACCCTGGCAGTCAAAGCCTCCAGTGTTGGTTTGGGTTGATATTTAGCACAGCTCTTAACATTCAAAACATCACCCAGTTCAGCTCTTCTGTTGTGGCTGTTGTTACAAGGAGTCCAGTCTGTCTTGCAGTAAAAGAGGTGCAAAATCATCAGGTAGCACTGTGAGAAATGTTTAAGGAGGGATGAAGGAGAAGTCAGCATGAAGTTTGTCACACTGAAGAGCTGCCATACACCCAGGTCTTAAAAGTCCTCCTGCAGCCCCTGATTTTGGTAGAATACATCTGGCTCTTTCATACCCACCACAGGAAAAAATACTCAGACAGAAAACATTCCCTCCTCTTCTCTTAGTTTACAGTGACACCTTCCTTCATAGCTCAGAAGAGCAGATGACATTGCAAGAGCTTTCAGGACATGATGAGATGTGCATCTTGCACTTTATCTTCTAAAAGCTATCTCTGACTTGTGTTGTCAGGTTAGAATTTTAGGAAGTTATGATTTAACCACAAATTTTAGGTGCTCCTAAGATTGATTTTTTTTTTTAAATCATTATTACCTTTTTTGTTTGTTTGTTTGTTTTGTTATCAACAAAATACAAACTCAGCAATCACTTTTAGTGATCTGGTCAACTAAGCAATGTATAGAACTCAAATGCTCAAGGCCAAATAAATCTCTAGAAGTAGACACCCATGGTTTAATTTTTTTTCCTTTCTTGCAGAAGATTCTCAGTAATATAATCAGGATTGTTAACATTCCACCACAATAAGAAGAGTCTATTTTAAAGCTTCTGGAGACCATAGGTAGTGATTTGAAGAGCAGAACATCCTCATGGAGAAGAATTGCTCCCTAAGGTTCATCTCAATCCAGCAAAGCTAGGCCTCAGGAAGCAGTTCTTCTCTCTGAGGGTGGTGAGGCTCTGGAACAGGTTGCCCAGAGAAGTTGTGGAGGCTCCAAGCCTGGAAGTGTTCAAAGGCAGCTTGAGCAAGCTGCTCTAATAGGAAGGGGGCTGGAATTAGATGATCTTTAAGGTCCTTCCAACTCAACCCATTCAGTGATTCTACCTTCTTGAGGAACTACCTGAATGTCCAATAACAAACATTTCATTTTTATTTTACCTTACATGAAGCTGCAAACTTTGTGAAGTCTTTTAGCAGCTAAAGTTAGAAGTGGGAAGGGCTGTATAAAAGGTGACAATTCCCATCTAGTGCTGACATTGCACTGCTGAAGATTGCTCCTCGTCTCCAGTTAGTTTTATCATTTGATTTCTCTTGATTGGCAAAACTCATAAGGACTCTTTGAAGGTGCTTGATTGAAAGGTTTGTAGGAAATTCTGGGCAACCTGCTCTAGTTGGGGCTGTCCCTGGTGCCTGCAGGGAGGGTTGGACAAGATGACCTTTGGAGATCCCTTCCAATCTAAACCATTCTATGATTCCTATAGTGCTGAAGTCTAAACAGTGCAAGTGGCCTGTATACTGACTTCTCCACTGTGAGCTTCACAGTGCCCCTAGGAAGTCTGTTAGATCCCAAAGAGAAAGGTAAATTCTGGCTAAACCACTGCTTCCCAGATCTCTCCCTTCCCAGAAGCCAGCAAGCAAAACATTCTCATATGTATTGTTGTCTTTTGGTCCCAGCTGTACTTGTGTGTCCCCAGTGTGGCTGTGGTAAAGGACTAATAAAAGTGTTTCTGTGCTCTGCCACCCCTTAGCAGATGAACATTGTCAGACCATCATCTACCACTGCTGGATGATAGAAATTCTCTCTGCTTGCAGGTAAATGGTATTCCTGAGGAGAGGAAGCTAACAGAGGCAATGAATTTGTAATCAGAGAAGGCAGCAAATTTGTTTTACTTCCTCAGTTGTTGGTTGGTGCATGAGTTTTTCTGGTGTCTGTTCTGCATGCCCACAGTATTGAGATGATTTCAGTGCCAGAGAGTGCAGTCACTTCGTGGAGCTGCTGTACTGTATCCTTTTGTACTTGGGACATTTTGGACAATTTGTAAACACTGATAACTTTTTATATTTGGTACATTCAGAAAATAATCTTTCATATATATATGTATTAATAAATAGCAAAGTTTATTCTGGTCAGTGATCTCTCCTGGAGGTTTTAACAGGGAAATGAACACTTCAAAAAGAAGAACCAGGTTCAAAGGATTTGAACCCTGACAGTGTTCAGAGACAGGCTGGATGGGGCCTTGAGCAAGATGGTCTAGTAGGAGATGTCCCTGCCCATGGCAGGGATTTGGAACTAGATGGTCTTTAAGGTCCCTTCCAACCCAAACCATTCCATGATGATTTCAGACTGTTCAATGGGATGATGGAATTGCCTTGTGTTTGCTGATGAAAAGCAGCAATGTATAAGCATGAAAACTTGTGCAATATGGTGAGGCTCAGCAATAGCATTCCAGATGCAGTAGGCACTTCTTTTGTAGAGATTATCAAACTGAAATGAGCACTTAGCTTTGGGAAAAAAAAAAACCAAAACAAACCACAAAGCAAGAAGCAACACTCCTAAAACTATTCCTTGTGAAAATTGTATTTCTGTTCCTTTACCAGATCCTTCAAACTCCTAAACTATTCCTGCTGGATTTCCTTTCCTTTACCAGATCCTTCACCAACTTGTAAGCAATAAATATTTAAAATCTGTCCATTCATTCCTGTGGCTGTGTTGGAAGAAACTGTTCCAAACCACTGTAGGCAGAAATGAAATGTCTGCAAGTAACCAAGGGTAGATTTTGTTCTTGTGTAAGTACATGGACCAACTTTTACCTCTTTTTTTTGTTTGTGATATTCCTGATGTAGTTTATTTTTTATATCCTCCACATCATTTGTCCTGTCTAAAACAAAAGGAGTCCTCTAGGGGGGCAACTACCTATCAAAAGCCCAGGGATTATTTTTTGCATCTTAAAAAGCAGTTGATTAAATATGTGGCTGATTGAGAGGCATTTCTGTGACTGAAAGCTTAATAATTGGAATTTTGTTAGGAGAAACTGAGCTTATTTCCTTATTCTTCTTTTTTTTTTTTCCCCAGTAAATTGTGATAATTTATCTCCTGATGTGGTTTGGCTTACTTTAAATTACTCTAAGTAGTTCAGTCTCTGCTGTAACAGCTCACACTAACAGAACTGGTTGTAAGTGAGGTCAGTAAGACTTGGGGTTTTACCTCAGAGCACTCTGCTGTTGTGCTTTGGAGCTCTCCTGCAGTGTTTTCTCTTCCAGAAGCTGCAAGTTGTTCTTCAGGACATTGCATTGGAAGCAGAAAGCTGTGTGCTTTAGCATTGCTAAATGCTGCCTGTGCTTCCTTCACTGAGCTTTTTGAGGTCTCTGCTAAGAGAAATTTGGATATTTAGGAACTTGAGGCTAAAAAGAAACTGTAAAGTAGTGGTAGTAGGGTTTGTAAAGACTAAAGCAGTCGGTGGCTTTTCTTCCCCTCCCTGCCCCCTTCCCTCAAAACATCAAACTTGATTTAAGGGACTTTGTGCAAAGGCCTGGCATGACAGGAGGAGGAGTGATGGCTCCAAACTGGAAGAAGCTGGACTGAGACATTAGGAGGAAATTCTCCCCCATCAGGGTGGTAAAGCACTGGGATAGGTTGCCCAAAGAAGTGGAGGCTCCAAGCCTAGCAGTGTTGAGAGGCAGGTTGACTGGAGCCTTGAGCAAGCTGGGCTAGTAAGTGGTGGCCCTGCCTACTGTGGGATGGCTGGAACTACATTTTTGAGGTCACTTCCAACCCAACCCATTCCATGATTCTGTAATCTAGCCATGGGAATCATACCAATTATTGCTATACTATGAGAAGTAGCTCAAGCTAAGTTGAAGTGTCTGAGACAGCTGGCATAAAGAACCATTCCAACTCCCTTTTAAAGTAGCACTCCTAACACCTACCTTGTCCAGAAGGTACCAGGCAGGAGCTTTCAGCACTCAACCAGCCTCCTAAGAGACCTCTCCTTTTTGTCCAGCTGCTTGGGTGGTACTCAGAGTACAATCAACATTTGGTTTCTCTTAGTTTCTTCCGTTGTTTTCAGCTGTACAAGCTTCAGTGCTTTGGAATGGAAATGAATGGAATGGATTTTAAATACTGATTTCTGCTGCAGCCTAAGACTGACCTTTCTAAATAGTGTTGGGTTTGGATCCTAACAGGTTCTGATGTGACAATCAACTACCAGTGGGGCTGCTCCCAGCTTAATCTCTGTTAATATTCACCAGTGCCAAGAGATTTAAGGAGATTCCTTAAAGTGTTCTGTACATACGGAAAAAAACCCTAAGTTTGTGCCAGCACCTGCTCCACTTAACCCTGAAAAGAATCTGATGATGTAGGTGACTTGGGTATTGAGCACACCCAAAGTGTTTTATGGTTGAGAGCTTCATTTACTTGAGGTACACTTAGTAAGAGATGATTTATTTTTACCTATTCAAACCATTACTCTGAAAGCATAGATTTATAAAGCTGGCTAAAGACACTTAATGGCTAAAGATTTATTACTAAAGTGCTGATAGTTAAGAGCAGTACATTCACAACCCCTTTTAATGGCAGTGTGAGCTGATGCTGTATTGGGAGGCAGATGCAATCAAGTGAACTCAGAAGCACTCCAGCTGTCTTTGTGTAAATACCTGAAATGTAACATCTAATAAACAGGAACACACAAAGTGGTGATGTCACTGCCTGCTTCTTTCACTGGATGCCTGAGCTTTTTCTTACAGCTCTTAATGTTGTGGGTGGGTTGCCCAGGGAGGTGGTGGAAGCTCCATCCCTGCAGGTGTCAAAGGCCAGGCTGGATGAAGCTGTAGACAACCTGATCTAGTGTGAGGTGTCCCTGCCCATGGCAGGGGGGTTGGAACTAGATGATCCTTGTGCTCCCTTACAACCAACCCTAACTGATTCTAAGATACTGGAAGCAGAGTCCAGGAACTCAGTGTGGCCAAGAACTGAAGGGCAGCTGATTGTGGTTTGTTTGCCTGGGTGAGCTGCCCCAGGATCTTGAAGTGTTTGCACCACATCAGGCATTACTTTCTCTATTATCCTCTGGGCACAGGAACTATCACTCTGAATCCTCTGCTTAAGTCCCACACTAAAGAGAAGGAGATCATTAAGTGGCTCAAGGAAAAGCTAATGCAACCCAAACAAATCTCAAAGATGAGTTTCTTGATGTTACCAGACTGAAGAAGAACAAAGTCAGTTCCTCTGCTCTTGCACAGAGCCCTGCTGCAGGCTTTCCAGCTTGTAACACAGGGAGGAAAAGTATCTGTGCCCTTGCTGTGGGCTTCTACTGCAGCCCCCTGAGCTCCAGGGGTGACTTTGGCTACTCCAGATGTAATTTCAGACCTGGGGACAGTGTGATCCACTGCAGAAGAAATCTCCTTCTGCATTGCATCTGAAATACAAGTGACTACCTGCCCTTTAAAGTATCATGAATTAACAATATCCAGACTATCACCTTGGAAAAGCTGCAGTTACTGGTTTGTCACTGAAGGAAGGCACAAGAGTGAAGTGTAGCCCAGCTGGAGTCAAGCAGTGAGAAGCTTTTACTTACTCCCATTACAAAAATAAGCATCCACAGCACGTTTATTTAATGTTTAAATTACTCCATCTCTTTACACAACCTGAAAAGAAAATATATTTATCCCACATACAGTAATAGTAAACAAGTGCAGTATTTCAACCATGAAAAATAAATCTTTTAACCAATTCTGTACAACAGATAAATAAAATTATATCTACAATACTTAAAAGTTGTGAAGAACAAAAAAAGAACAAAACAAAAACCCAGAATTACCCCTCAAGACTCACAGTTCCCCATTGCTCCTAATACTGGCATAGATGAAAGGTTTGTATCCTGTCCTCCACCACAGTGATCACCTACACCACTTCCTTTCAGCAATTCAAGAGGTTGGAAGTAATGCACCTAAAGAACAAATAGCTGAGTGAGTATCTTTCCAATAGCTCCAAAACCCCTAGCAGACTTAATCAAACTGCTGAATTTGGGGGAAGGAAGGGATTTCTTTCTTGTTTTGTGATGAAAGAGTGGTCATTCTTGATAAGAAACATTTCCACCAAAACAACCCAACCCTTAACTGAAGCCCTTCCATTCTTCTCACAGTTGTTTCTTTGTGTTCATTGTTGGCTGCAAGTTTGATTTTCAACTTTTTTACCTGGGCTAAGATCAAAACCATGGACATGACAGTAGAGGGGCTAGAAATTAAGATTCCTATTGTTTATAATCACAGATAATTGCACAAATGCTTGGAAAACAATGTTGTGCTCATGGGGTTTGGCTTCTAACAGGTAATCAGAGGAATAAAAAGAAAAAAAAACAACTTATGGTCAAATGTACCTGAAGCAAAAGCACCAACAGCAAAGAAATGACCTTAAGTTGACCCTGAAGGGCTATTTCTTTACTTTTTGTGCTAAAAGATGGACACTAAAAACAAACAAACAAAAAAACCCCCACCCAAACAAACAACAACAAAAAAACCCCGAACAGGGATAAAGGTTCCCCCAGGCAGCTCCAATCTTACTTCTTCTATAGTTTTGAGACCCAGCCAACTGTGTGCAACAGAATGACCACTCAGTCCCTCCTCCTGCTTTCAACAGATTGACCTGCAGCCTTTTAAATGAAAATATGATTATGGGAGAGAGATTGGCACCAGCTCACTAATGAGATCCAGTTCCAGGCCACCTGCAAGCTCAGAGTGGTTTGAAGATCACCATTCCCCTGTTCTGGTTCCTTACGATCTGATGGAGTTGGAGATTTCATCTGACTGGAAAAGGCTAGAGGTCTTCCAGAAGCTCTCCATCTCAAACTGAGTCTTTGGAAAGCATTCATCTGTTTGTTCTGTGTGCAGAGAATTGCACATAATTACACAAATTAGTGGAAGATTTAGGAAAAGCAAAGAGTTTTTAGGGGAGAAAAAAAAATTATCTATCTATAAAAACATCACTTCAGCATTTACCATATTTGCTGAAAACATCTTAAATGTCTAAAAAAAAAAACCCTAAAACATTATGTAAACTTGTATGTAATCTTCAATCACTGAACTGGTGATGACTTTTAGTTTCCAGGTATAAAGGGTTTCACATAGCATTTGCTATCTCCACCCAAAATACTCATTTCTAACCAAAAGAACTCTAGAAATCACCATTTTGTTCAGAAGAATGCCCTGGTTGCCCAGTAACTTTGTGTTTCACATCAGCTAAAGGTGAGCACTAAGAAAGGGTCACAAGTTTGCTGTGGCTTGTTCCTTGCTGAGCACGATTCCTGCAGTGACAGCCATTCTTCGGGTGGCTGAGCCCAGGCGCAGCTGGCTCCACGCTCAGCCCACGCGATCGCTGAAGCCCTTCACTGCCTTGTGCCGTGTAAACAGAAACATCTATCCAGTAGAAAAGACTCATCTCCACATGCAGCTCTGTACAGTGCATTCTTCCTTCTCTGGCTACTTGAGAAGGCTATTTCCCACACCAGGGATGTCCACGTGCACTATATACATTTTCCACGCCCCTACTGTAAACGTCTCCTCGCACCTCTGGCGCAGAGTGTTTGTTCAGGCAGACATGATGTAAACCTGAAGGAAGTTGCCAAGAACCTTCCCAAATTAATGCCTTGACTGATCTTGCACTGCTGAGAAGAGGAGCAGTCCAGAAAAAAATCCAGCTATGCAGAGCAACCTTTTCAGCAGAGTGGAGTTGTCCTTAGGAACCACGATCTGTGCCAGGTCATTTGTAATCTGAGAGATTTCATGTGCCACACACACAAAGATGAAAGTGCTGACGAGAACATTGAACATTGGATATCCAGGAATGAGCACCAAGATCCCCTTTGTGTCTGCTGCCAGCCAAATGTGGTATTGGCAAATGAAAAGCTGCCAGAAGAAAATGAAAAGTGTGTCTTTAGTAATAGTTAGATATAAAGATTTTTACTTACAGAAACAGCTGCAATATGGAGCAACAAAACTGGTGAAGGGTCTGGAGAACAGGACTGGTGGGGAGCAGCTGAGGGAACTGGGGGGTGTTCAGTCTGGAGAAAAGGAGCATGGCCAGAGATGGAGAAAGGGGATTCTGCCACTTTGCTCTGCTGAGACCTCACCTGCAGTACTGCATCCTGGTCTAGCTCTCAGCACAGAAAGGACATGGATGTAATGGAGCAGATAAAGGAGGGCAACGAAAGTGACTGGGGGCTGGAGCACCTCTGCTAGGAGGACAGGCTGAGGGAGCTGGGGCTGTGCAGCCTGGAGAAGAGAAGGCTCCAGGCAGGCCTAGCAGTAGCCTGCCAAGACCTGAAGGGGCTGCAAGCAGGCTGCAGAGGGACTGTTTGCAAAGGCCTGCAGAGACAGGACAAGGGCAATGGTTTGAAATGAGAGCAGAACAGATTGAGCTTTGATGTGGAGAACAAGTTTTGCACCAGGAGGGTGCTGGAACACTGCAACAGGTTGCCCAGGGGGTTTGGACTGGATGACCTTTGTAACTCCATTCAATGATTCTATGACTCAACTTACCTCTAGAGAGATTTTGCCAAACCAGGCAAAGAAGGAGCTATAGACAGACCGGATGTAGCCAGGAATGTTCCTGATGAGGACAAAAGCTAAAATCTTTTGTAAAAGAAAGCAAAAAAGCCAAAGTGATTGTGAATGACACAGATCTCTCTCTCTCACGCACACACACATGAGGTTTATTCATTTTCATTATAATCTAAAAAATACCAAACAAAAAATGAAGAATTATTCTACCATCTTGAGGAACTATCTGAATGTCCAATAAGAAACATTTCATCTTTTTTTTTTACCTTACATTCCCCCCCCCCATGGCAGGGGTGGTGGAACAAGATGACCTTGAAGGTCCCTTCCAACCCAAGCCTCCCAAACACTCATGTGTCCTTACTGCTTTTTGTCTTGTCCATTGCTATGCAATTAAATCAAAAGATGGGTTTAAAATAGTGCAAATGAAACCTGCACTGAGGACCTGATGGTTCATCGAAAGCATAATCCCAGTGTGCCATTTCAGTGCCTGAAGGCAATGCACAAAAGGGAGTGGTCAAAGCCTTTTTCACTGTCAGGCAGGAACTGACCACCCACAGCAAAGCAAAAAACATATGTCAAAAGGTTTTTTTACAATCCCAAACTAGGTCCTATCACTGTAAGGAAAGAGACTCTTAATGATCGTTACCTGCACCACAGAAACAGAAGGATGTAGCTCATTGCACTCTGTCTTGTTTTTACAGCTACTAGCCCAAACAGAGTAGGTCTGAAAGAGAGGAAAATTGATCTGAGTGGCAATTTGATGTACCACTTAACAACAGAACATGAGGTGAGCTACTCTGAAGTGCTTCAGCAGTAGTTGGTTGGCAAAAGAAAACTACATTGTGCTTAGTTTTGGGTTTCTCTGGAATTCTATGCCACTGGTAGCATATTTGCTCACACCCTCAGATACAGACATAGTGCTGACCATTTTATCATCACAAACAGCTGCATTATCTGGCATGTTGTTTTCATGACTCAACTTTCTTGTGCCATCTGCATTGAACTGAAGGAGTTTTGCCTACATGAAAGATGGTTTCACCTCCAGTTGACTGAAAGAACTTCAGATAACTTAATTCTTTAGAGATTTACAAACCTAGTTATAGAGAGTACATACCAGAAAGGAAACAACGGAAATAAATAATAAAATATTTGAAACTCTGCTGGAGAAAAGAGGATCTCCCTTCCCTTCTGAGATCATCTGACGTTTCTGCAGTGCCAGATAAATAAAAGCAAACAGCATCCCATGAAACACCACCTGTACAGGACAAACAGAAGGCAATGAATATTTCAGAGCTTTTACAGGTACTGCAGTTAAGGGCTCCTGCTCTTAACAGAAATGCAACAGGAGAAACTATTTGTAGTAACAAAGCTTCAGCATCCAGACTTCCTTTCCCAGATTTATTGAAGCAACCGGAACTAGCTCTCTACACAAGGTTGTTATAAGCTGAATCTTTTACTTTATTTGTACTTTTTAAGTTGAGTTCTCTTGCTAATACTTCATAGAGCATTAAAGACCCAACAATGACAATTCAAGAAGCTTTCAAGTATCTCCTATCCCTTCTGCAATCTATGGCACCATTGAAAAGGGCTTTCTTTAGGGAAAAAAAAACCTGAGTTCTCTGGCCTTCTCCCAAGCTGGCAGGTGAAAACATTCAACAAGCACTACAAGTGCTTCCCTCCCTCACAGTTCATCAGAGTGTTCTGTGATCTGCTGCCAACTTCTCATTAGCTAGCAACACCATGCTGCTGCAGGCCCACGTGGTGCTGCTCTTCTGCGTTTATTTTGGGACTTCCTCTTCAGCAGCATTACAGATCCCACACTGTCCAAAAGCAACACAGCTCCAACTCTTGGCACGCTGTGACACAGAATGTGGGGAGCAGCACAGGAAGGGTCAGCTGTGTGCTCTGCAAATCTCAGCTGACCCTCAGAGGCAGGAGTGTATAAGACTCCCTCTTAAGGGCAAGGTTAGAAGATAAAGGCTCCTATCCTAGGAACTCCACTTCATCAGCAAAAAGAGTCAAAAGCCAGACTGCTCTCTCCCTGTTCTCTTTCCCAACATTGTAAGGACTTTTCTCACTGGATAAATCATTTAATAAATTGTGCAACAAAAGCCTGGTCAGGGCATCAAGCCTCTGGGTTTAGGAGTGTTTTAAAGGTTATCTAAAAAGATACTTGATACTAATTTCAAAATCTATTATTAAGAAAACCATCACAGTGCTTTGCTTTGTATTTCAATATCCTGAAGTGCATAGAGGTGTTAAAATCTGGTGGTCAAATTCTGGAGAAAAGATCAATCTAGGTCATAGAATGGCTTAGGTTGGAAGGGACCACAGAGATCATCCACTCCAACCTCCCTGCCATGGGCAAGGACACCTCTCAGCTAGACTCAGCTGCTCAAGGTCTTATTCAACCTGGCCTTGAACATCCCCAGAGAGGAGGCAGCCACAGTCCCCAGGCAACCTATTCCAGAGTCTCACCAGCCTTGTACTGATGAACTTCTTCCTAAGATCCAGTCTAACCCTGCTCTGCCTCAGCTTCAAACCATTCCCCCTTGTCCTATTGCTTTGACACCCTTATGAGAAGTCACTCTGCAGCCTTCCTGTAGGATCCCTTTGAGTATTGGAAGGCAGCTCTAAGGTCCTCACATAATCTTCTCTGAGCAAAGTAAGGAGAAGCCAACAGCAAATAAATCATCATCCATCTTTTAAGCAATGCTTTGGCAGATATTTGCAGCAGTAAGGTGGATGCAGCTTTGTCTTCTATTAAACAATCCAGTGGGACAACCCTCTGCTTTCTCTGGAGGGAAGGAAAACAACTCTCCCTCTCCCCTGCACTAAAAAAATCCACTTAAGAGCCCAGCAGAAATGGATGCAAATGGTACATACATATCGATCCAACTTCCACCTGAACCACCACTCATAGACATTCCCATTCAGTTCAAAACACTTGGACAGTGGCCAGAAAGAAAAGATCTTCTCAAACAAACCCTGTTAAAAAAGACAAAAAAAACAAAACATCATGTTGATGTCATCCACATTTACTAAATTTAAATCAGTCTGCTGCCTTTTAATATTCCCAGGTGGCCAGCAGCATTACCAGAAGGTGAGGCCTCAGATGGAAGTCCCACTCACAAAAGCTACCCACCAAAAAGACTTCAGATGAGAGAGGGTTCCACTTTTGTTTCCCATACTTTCCTTTCTGCACTGCAGGCTTCAAGGGCAAGATCCACCAATGTGCTGGGATAACAAATGGACACCACAGAATGCTACAGTTCAATGGACTTGAAACCAATGAGGGCTTAAAACTCCTCCCTGCACAGCCCTAGGGTGACCAACTCTGCCCTTACTCCCACCAGCTAGGTTTACAGCATGTAGTAAGGCACTAATTTAGCATGAGAACCACCCTTCTGCTAGGGCAGCAAAGCCAACACCAGATCTCTAGGAGACAGATGTTTAGATCTATCACCACATGTTATCAGCAGATGCTAGCAAAAATCACAGAACCACAGAATGCACTGGGTTGGAAGGGACCTTTAAAGGTCATCTAGCCCAACCACCCTGCAGTAAGCAGGGACATCCCCAACTAGATCAGTCTGCTCAGAGCCCCATCAAGCCTGACCTTGAATATCTCCAGGGATGGAGCCTTTTCTGGGCAATCTGTTCCAGTGCTTCACCACCCTCGTGGGGAGGAATTTCCTCCTAATAGACTGAGATGAGCCATCTCATCAATTCAAGCAATCTAATGGCTTGAAGCCATCACCCCTTGCCCCGTCACAAGTCCCTCTCTGGCTCTGCTGGAAGCTCCTTTTGAATACCAGCAGGCTGCTCTAAGGTCTTCCTGCAGCCTTGTGTGAGCTGAACAACCCCAACTGTCAGCCTGTCCCCACAGCAGAGGCACTTCAGCCCTCTGATCATTTTAGCAGCCTCCTCTGGACTCTCTCTAACAGTTCCATGTCCTTCTTGTGTTGGGGGCACCAGAGATGGACACAGGACTCCAGGCAGGGTCTCAGCAGAGCAGAGGGGCAGAATCCCCTCCCTGTCTCTGCTACCAACACTGTTTTGGATGTAGCCCAGCACAGGGTTGGTTTCTGAGCTGACAGCTCATACTGAGCTTCTCCTCACCCAACACCCCAAGTCCTTCTCCTTGGCATTGCTCTCTATCCATTATCTTCCCAGCCTTGATTGTGCTTGGGATTGTCCTGACCCAGGTGCAGGACCTTGCTCTTGGCTTTGTTGAACCTGATGAGGTTGTGCTTTAAGCATAAAACAAAAACCCTTCACCTCAAATCTGAAGCACAGACCTTTGTATTTATTACATTTGTAGTGTAATGCTGAGAACACCTACAAATGCTAGGAAAAAAATGAGTAAAACACAGAATTATGTTTTTTCCCAGCATCCACACCACTTTGAATATGAAAAGAAGGCAAAAGGTTCCATTTTCCGATCTTTTTTTTCCCTGTATTTATGATGCAGGAGAAAATGTAAAAGTTCTGAGCACATTTAAAAGTAGAGACATTTATAGACATTTAGAGCACATTTAAAAGTAGAGACTCATAGGGCATTAAGGATAAAAATAGTCAAAATGTACAAACCTGAGAGTATGACAGAAAACATATACATGTCAGCAAGCAAAGCAGTTTCAGCAGTAACCCAAAGTGCCACAAGCAGTTCCCTGAGAAAGAAAACAATTAATCAGCATTCAGTCATCGATTTTTCAACAGCAAAACCCAGGACACATGAAATAATAATTGGCAATTATTTAGTGCAGCTCTGCTTTGTAATAGATACACTCAAATTCACAGTCAACTATCACCAGCTAGATGTTATTACCATCTACACTGAAAGATTCAATTTTGCTTTAAGCAATTAAATTAAACTCTCACAGCATTTAACAACCTATGAATCCTACATTAAGATTGAGGGACAATATAGAGAAAAGGGGAAGAATTTGGGTGCTTAAGCAGAAAGATGGTTTTAAAGACTCTGCTTTCCCAAAAAACTCTGCACAGAAATATCCTGATAAGGCTGTGCTCAGGCCAGAGTTTACTTATCAGCTGTTCCACCTGACACAGAATGTACCCAGGACAAACTGCATTTCTGGCCACAGCTGTGTGACAAAGACACAGCTGCACTAATAATAACCATTTCTAATGACATGAAAATGTTTTAGAGCAGAAAGAAAAATTAATCAATCTTACCATTTGCTTTCTTCTGGACTATCTGAGGCCATATAGATAAGGTGGCATAAATGATCATAAACCAGACAGTGACCAATGGCACAAAGTAGTAGAACTGGTAAGGTCGGTCCATCACGATACACAGAACCACAACCAGGAAATTGAGACGAAACAGAACCTGCAGGATGTCAAGAAGAGAGAAGACAGAGGGGAGGCAAAGCTGAGAGAGATGGGAAAGTGGTTCTTTAGCATGATATGAAAATAGCTGTCTGTCTGATGTGTCACATGATGATTATATTCCAGTTGAAACATTGCTGAATGCCTTGGGGAAAAAAATCAACAAGGCTGCAAGCTGCTTGTGTAGTACTGGGCCTGACTTGGGTAGAGGTAGCCATGAAAACAGTCAGCTGACCATGATTCCCCGGGCTGAGGACAAGTACTCCAGCTATTGCATGCTGTTAATCTTTCTCTGTTTTACTCCCACATCTAGCTGGGCTGGCTCAGGTAAAGCTAAAGTCATGAATGTATCACAAGTGCTGCAGTTAGGTTGCAGACAGAACCACAGAATGGTTTGGGTTCAAAGTGACTTTAGAGATCATCTAGTTCCAACCCTCCTGCCATGGGCAGGGACACCTTCCACACAACTTAGACCAGGTTGCTCAAGGACTTGTCCAACCTAGCCTTGAACATCCCCAGGGAGGGGACATCCAGAAACTCCCTGGGCAACCTGTTCCAGTGTCTCACCACCCTCACTGTAAAGAATTTCTTTACCTGGGTTTACTGAGCACAATGACCTGAGTGACCTGACAGCACAGCACTTAACAGCAATAAACCCATCCATTTTTAGCTGCTATGGCACACATTGCAAAAGCTGGGAGGGAACACATAAGAACAGTTGTTCTTCAGGGTGGAAATTCCTTTTCTGCATTAACAAATGTAGGCTCCAACACACTGCCTTTTCTTGATGCACCCCAGGATATCACTTGCTCTCTTGGGTACAAGGGCACATTGCTGTCCCATGCAGAACTCGCTCTCCACCAGGACTCCAAGGTCTTTCTCCATGGAGCTGCTTTCCAGCAGGACAAACCCTAGTCTGTGCTGGTACCTGCTGTTACTCCTTCCCAGATGCAGGACTCTGCACTTGTCCTTATTGAACTTCATATTTAAAATATTTGACATGAAATATTCCCACCTGAAATCTTTCATATTTCAGATATTTACCTTGCTAAGCCTAGACAGTGACATTTTTGCCATGGTAAGGAACATTTATATGCTGTGTGTTTGTATTAGATACACACCACCAAGTAATCAGCTATCACATGGGAGCAGCAGCACTGCAAACCTTGGCTAAGTAAGCTGACTTCACATTGCTGAGGGAGTAGGGATCTATTAGAGAGGTTTTTAATCTGATTTTAAAAAAACCCAGCAAACCTACCAACAGTGAGTAGCTATTCTCTTACCTGACACACTCTGTACACTCCAAAGTCCCCTTTGAGCCAAAAATAGGAGAAGTGCCCATAACCTGTTTGGAACAGATATGCAGCAACCAGAACTCGAATGTGCATGTAGACAGGCAAAAACTGTTGAGAAAAATAAAGTACTTTTAAAAAATGGCCATGGAAATGCTTTTGCCTTTCCTTTTTTTTCTCCCCCCTCCCCATTCTATGCTTTTTTCTCCACTGCAGTAATTCAACTTAGAAAGGAAACATCATGCTCCATTTCCCTTTTTCTTACCAAGCTCTTTTGGTCCCCTAATCTCTCTGATGTTAAAATTAATTTGTTCTGTTTGTTGCTCTACATTTCCCATATTCTATTAGTAGTTAAGAAGGGCCTTTTGAAAGTTTATGTTCAGCAGTTTCAAGTACAGAATATAAAAAAGAAGGGTTGCTAGCAATTAAAAATAAATTAACCTAATATTCTACACAGAGGTAAGAAGTCTATTTTCTCATGGGTTGAGTAAGGCACAAACTGCTCTTAGCAATGAAATCTACACTTGGAAAGAAAAATGAATACTGCTAACACCATTTAAAAAAATACAGGACAGCAGTTATTAACTCTTCAGTTCTAATACACATTTGCACTCTCTTCCCTTGGAAGTCACAAACCCAAACTGCATTCCCA
This sequence comes from Semnornis frantzii, assembly GCA_013399775.1. Taxonomy (NCBI): domain Eukaryota; kingdom Metazoa; phylum Chordata; class Aves; order Piciformes; family Ramphastidae; genus Semnornis; species Semnornis frantzii. The sequence goes on from VWYK01119647.1 coordinate 98,217, forward strand.
CTTAAAATATAATACATTAAAATGACTTACAGTGCTTGCTCCAGAGATATGATAAATCAAAATAACAAGCTGCATCCAGCCCTTCCATTCATCAGTCTGTTCTCTATTTAACACTTTAGTCTAATGCAAAACAAAACAAGAGTGTTGCTATTCCAAAAAAGTACAAGACACATCTACAAAAATGGGGAGAAAGAGTTCAAAACAATAAACAACTTTAGGGGTCTCAACTGCAAAAGGCTGTCTAGGGGACACAGGCCTGCCAGATTTTCATGTGTTCTAAGCTCTCTTGCACCCAAGCTATGCTCACTTCAAACCTGACTGACAATGGCTGCAAGTGCTCAATCCCCATATGCTTTCAAAAAGCAAAGCATCCAATTCCATGCAAACATTGCCTGAGTGCATTTTTTGCACTCAAATCTAAGTTTCTGTTTAGTTATTTGCACTCAAAATGTCTGAGAAGCACTGAGGGAACTGAGGTTATTTAGTCTAGAGAAAAGGAGGCTGAGGGGAGACTTCATTGCTCTCTCTAACTCCCTAAAAGGGGACTGGAGCCAGGTTAGGGTTGCTCTCTTCTCCCTAGTAACAAGTGACTCCTGGAGGAAATGGCCTCAAGTTGCACCAACGGAGGACTAGGTTGGATATGAGAAGAAGCTTCTTGACTGAAACAAGTTCTCATACACTGGAAAGGGTTCTCAAAGCCTGGCACAGGCTCTCCAGAATCCCCATCCCTGGAGGTGTTTCCAAGAGGCAGAGATGTGGTGCTGAGGGACATGGTTTAGCCCCAGCCTTGGCAGTTAGAGAACGGTTGGACTCAGTGATCTGAAAGGTCTTTTCCAACCTAAACAAGACTATGTTTCTAAACCAGTGGACAACACTATAGGCTGCATGCCAACGTGATCATTGATTACCTCTTTGGTGTTTTCAGTGTAAAATACCCCCAGAACCAAGATATAGACGATGGGTATGAAGAAAGATGAATGCGTATAAAATTTATTTTCCTTCATGAAAAGATTTGCTCTGTCACACAGATAAAAATAGGTCATGATTAGGCCAAGTTTGCAGAAGGAGTGTAAGAGCATCTCTAAAGTAGAAACGTGAGGAGTGCTGACAGCAGGTTTCCTCTCCTCTCCGCTTTCCAAATCAGTGCAGGATTTGTTCTTCCGGTAATTATTCCGATGAATTAAACTGATAATTAAATATCCAATAATGGACAAAGTGAAGAAACAGAAAGCTAACTTCTGGATCAGAGTGAGAGGAGGCTGAGGCTGGCAGCAGGAGCCATCGATGGGCTTCATGATCTTATTGCAGTAGACATTCATGAGGATCATTGCATTCTGTCAAAGAAAGAAGTGGTTTGGTCGATTAATCTCCAATTAAAAAGTGAACATCTCCCTTGTGTGGCATTGCCTCCTGGACTGCATTGCCATCAGGCAGATGTCAATCTCCCTTTGCATTATGCAGATAAATTGCCACATTACAGTCAAAACATCTTTTCCCTGAGCTTCCTGAGGTAATCCAAAAGACATAATCTTGATCCTTACAGTAGAAGGGTTCTCTCTATTGGCTGCTAAAGGAGCTATAAAGAGCAACATGGACTAGAAACAAAAAGCACCTCACAAACTTGGGTCCTAAAGTGAGACATTGGAACAGGTTGCCCAGGAAGGTTGTGGCTGCTCCCTCCCTGGAGGTGTTCAAGGCCAGGTTGAGTGAGCTGTTCTAGTGGGAGGTGCCCCTGCCTATGGCAGGGGGTTGGAACTAGATGATCCTTGAGGTCCCTTCCAACCTTACCATTCTATGATTCAATGAAAGGGGCAGCAAAAAGTCTCTAAAGCAGGAGACTGAAACTTGTGGAAAGAGGATAATTAGTTCATCCAATACTTGAAATTTCCTTGAGGGTAGATTCAGACTAGATTTGAAGCTAGAGGGCAGATTTAGGCTGCAGATTAGGAAAAAATTCTTGACAGTGAGGGTGGTGAGACACTGGAAGAGGTTGCCCAGGCAGGCTGTGGAAGCCCCCTCCATGGAGATGTTCAAGGGCTGGCTGGCTGAGGCCTTGAGCAATCTGGTCTAGTGGGAGGTGCCCCTGCCCATGGCAGGAGGGGTGGAACTAGATGATCTTTAGGGTCCATTCCAACCTAAACCATTCTGTGAGTCTAGAAGCTGGAACCTTCAAAGCAGTGGAATTAAAAGTGATGTGGTGGGAAAGCTCAGTCAGAAGAAGGGCAGACTGACAGAGCCTGGAGCTGCTCATGCAGGCATAGGTTAAACACAAATGAAGAAATCCAGTCAGTGGCAGCCCATGCAGACAGGAAGGTAAACATTGTGTGCTTTCTAATCCTTTGCCTACTCCTACTAAACCAAATTATATAGGCACAGGGAAGACCTTACTACCACACACCAGTACACAAGGGGTGGCTACCAGGAAGATGGAGGCTCTTGTATTACAAGGAGCCCCATGGAAAAGGCAAGGGGTGATGGGAACAAGTTACTGCTGGGGAGATTCCCATTGTACTTCAGAAGAAAGTATTTCCCCGTGAGAACTGTTGGACATTGGAATCATCTCCCAGGGGAAGCAGTGGATTCCCCTACACTGGTCAGTTTTCAGACTCAGCTAGACAGGCTGCTGGGTCTGCTCACTATCAGTTACACTACCAGCTAGAAAGCTTGGACCAGATGATCCTTGGGGTCCCTCCCAGTATGGCACTCTGTGATTCCATTCCTCTTGCCTGCCGTTTCAGGACGTTCACTTCAGTCTTGTTTACTCTCATTTCTTTTTCATGCTGAGCAGTGACAAAAGCACTTACTGTATCTCTGCTCGATTCAGGGAGGTGCAGACCATCTGCAGACTTCATGATAGTTTCTTGTGCTATTAATTTTGACACGCTGAAGACTTTCACTTTAGCTTTGGAATTTCGGGAGCTGCTGTTCAGAATCCGAACAGCTGCTTCGTTATAAGCATCTATTTTCTCATTGGTGATCATCTTCCTGCTTTCACTCAACAGACCTTCATAAACAGGATCTGAAAGGACAAAGAAGGAGCAGGTTAATCTTCTGACAAACACACCTGCACAGCTCAAGTTGCACAAGCTATCTTCATTTAGGTAGTCACAGTTGTTTAATGGCACATAAAAAATGTACAGCTAGAAGTAAGTGATTGTTACAGAAATGAGTTGTTTATGATGAAATGTTCTTACCACCATTCCCTACTCATGCATATATGTGCTTACAGATTAGAAAGCTTTGGCCAAACATGAATGCCTGTTTAATGTCCCCAAATCCATGGAGAGTGTGTAATGCTGGGACACAGAGCTGCTTATGCCTTCTCTCAGAAATGGAATCCTCCAAGGAAAGGCTCCAAAGCCAAGCGGACAGAAGATAGGCATCAGAGTAGACATGTGTAGGGGGGGGGGGAAATAAATAAATCTCTCAAACCCTCTAGTTATTGCAGAATAAACCAGCTTCTCATTTCTCTAAGTCATAGTCCATAAGCATATTCCACTTGCTCCTGTTAAGTCCTGTTTAAGTGACAGCAGAATCTCAGTTTTTCAGAAGAGTGGAACACCACTTAATTGCCTGCAGGCTTCATAAATGATGTACAGCTTAAACACAAAGCTCTATGGGGTTCTAGGTCAAAAGGTCAACTGCAGATCAGTAAGCTGCTATGAAAAGCTGCTGCCAACTCTGTTGAAACACTCTACGACCTCTGAGTTGATTTACTTAAGCAGTCTGTACACACAGAGTTGTCCACGAGTAAGTGGCAGGTAGCTACTCTGATTTTTCCCATTAAAGAACTCAGGAATGACTTAGATGAACTGGATCTGTAGCAACACAATGGTGGGGCATGTCTGACAGCTAATTGCTTCTGGTATAGATAAATATGGGTTTGAAAGATCAATCTGTTGATTCAGGTTAACCTCCAGAACCACCTTTGGCAGAAACTCTGATGTGACTGTAAGGGTACAGCTTGGTATATTCCTGTCAGGGCTCAAAATCTTCTCTGGCTTCTAAGTGAGATGATCATTTGAAATGCTGTTCTATAAACCATTGAGCTGTCCCTGTGAGCTCCCTGTCAGGGACATACCTCAGTTTTACTCAGGAAAAGCAAAACATTATGAGCTTGGTGCCATAACAAAAAATCTCAGACTCACTGTGAGCTGTGGATCCTAACTCACCAGTACTCAGAGTACAGAAGCAGGTTTCATTCTAGACACTTAGATTCTCCATATTCTCTGGAGTATGTCTACTCATTCTAGACACACAGAGGGACTGCACTTGTTGAAGCTCTCCTATTATTTACATCTCTGACAACCTAACAGAACACAAACACAGGAATGCAGCTGGTTTATGCACTCTGGTTTATGCACTCATGTTCTTCGCTCCCAGGAGGCACACACGGAGCACAGCACAGGGAGAACAGACCTGGCATACTGAGTCTGGGTAAGCTACCAAAAAATACAAGGTTTAGAAAGCAAAACATTTTCCTGAAAGAGCTTTAAAATCTCCCTCACCAGTAACAGGTGGGTAGGCACTGGCTAGTTAAGGCTGCAAGGACAGCCAGGCTGGAATTCAGCCGACACCCTTCTTACTCCTACAATAAAGCAATATGGGCTGAGTTTTCCATCTCCTACAGTATCATGAGGCAACAGTGACAGTGCAAACTGGTACCTACTGTTCATTATCTTACCTTGTAAGACCCAGTAAACATCACTACTTTTGGCTAACTTTTCCAGAAGAGGTGCAATTGAAGAGATATTGATTTTGTACTGAGCGAGGGCTTCGTTGCTGCCATTGTGAATCTTGATAGACCACTGCAATAAGAAAGAGGTATGTCTGAGGATCCTTAATTGATTCCAGTGCTCTGCTAGTAGCTACCTTTGATTATTCCTTCAGTCTTCACTGTTAAAGTGCTAAAAAATTTCCCCTGGACCAAGCAGCTGTCTAGACAGATCATTACACTCAAACCAACCACTCAAATGCAGAGTAGATGATATCCAACTTCACAGAGATTTTCTTTTCATAAATTAAATGCTGCAAGATGTTTTAATTAAAAGCCCCTTGACTTTCAACAATCACAGAGTCATTAAGGTTGGAAAGGACCTTTAACATCATTGAGTCCAGCTGAGCATACTGTGGGTTTCTGTTTCTAGCTGTCTACAAAGAACAAGCAGCTATGGCTAAAGTCTGTGCTAAGTAAAAAGAATTATTTAGCTAAGAGTCCTATAGCTCTGCAACCTGACCTGCATGTCAGACCACTCTCCATATAAGATAGCAGTTTCTGTGTGAAATCTAAAGCCTGATGCCACCAAGACTATTTTAAGCTTACTAAGATTCCTAGAGATTAAACATTTATGTGGATGCTACAGAGCAAGAGAATTTAGGGGATCCATCTGTAAGGAAATAGAGAATTTCTGATCCCTCAGGATATATGTGGAGGTCTGCATACTAATATGACATTACCCTAAAATTAAGGGGGATTCACCCTAGACTGGCATGCCTAGGAGCTTCCACATTGGTAGAGTGCCTGAACTGTCTTGAAACCCAAGGAACCTCTATAAAATGGAACAGATTTTTCCCCTCTGCATTTGAGCTGATATGAAATTATAACAGCTAATTCCTTCCAAATTCCAGTTCCAAAATATTTGGAAGAGACATCAAACGTGGAACTAATGAGATGAGCAGCTGTTTGGCTCTGGGCTCAGGGGGATGGACTAGATGATCTTTTGAGGTCCATTCCAACCCCTAACATTCTGTGATTCTGTGACTCCCAGTACCAGCCAACTACTGGCATAGACTCCTTAGAGGAGGCTGCTGAATGCCATCCTTTTAAAGCAGCATTCAGGGCATAAGCTTTAAAGATGCAACAGTTTGACTCTTGTCAAGTGCAGCACAGATAGAACTGATCATGTCTTGTGGCAAGCTGATGGGTCAGGAGACCCCTTCAGGCCCCTGTCAGCCCTGTTTTCTGTGAGGCTCCAACCCATAGCAGTGGTGGAAACTTCCAGCAGAACAAGATTTGGGAAGTGCCCTCTCTTTGGTTGAATTACTCAAGCAAAATTCAGAGTTTTACCCATGAAAGTCTAACAGTCCACTCAAGAGGAGCTCCAGCTTGGGCCATGCTCAAAAGCAGTTTTTTGGTGACTGACATGAGATTATTTGAAATGCATCTCAGTCAGCATGCAGGTACTTTTATTTTATCAAATGAATTCTCTTTTAACAAACCTGCTTTATCTGCTAAGTTCAAGACAATTATAGAACCACAGAATTATTTGGGTTGAAAAAAACCTCTGAGATTATCCAGAACTGCTGCCAAAAAAGCAAGAACTCTACAGCCCACAGCTACAACAAATCATAATTGATACTACAGAAGTACTTCTTGTAGCAGCAAATTCACTGAGAATGCATTTTTTATTATAAATTGGGTGTAACAACTTTATCATCCAACCAATTTGAAAGGAGAAAAGTTCTCCTACTAGAACTTTCTTCTTTACTGAGATGCCCCAGAGAACTTACCGTGGCAGCTCCTGCTACAATTATATGAGGTTTTGCCACAGAATCCTAAGACATAAAGCAAGAAGGAATCAGATTTTAAATGTTCACAAGGTATTATTGTACCAAATAGGCTAACTAGGACTCATATCTATATTATTATTTACTGAGTAGGTTAATTCAGACTCCTATCTTACTTAAGTGTGACTCAGTCCATCCAGCAGTTGATGATGGCTTAAGAATTGATTGTGGATACATTACAGTGGACATCAACCCAGAATTTTCACATCCCAGAATGTGCAAAGTATCAACAAGCATTTAAAATTACTATCAATTTAACAGAAGATCTCTTCAAAAAGCTATGCAAACATCTTCCTTGTTATCAGAATTGCATCACATTATGCTGCATAACATGACAACCTGTATCAGAACTGAAACAGTTGAAATAATTAGGATGTCATTTGAGGGAAATATAAATCACAGCATTCCAAACTTTCCAAATGGCTGTTTCCCTTCAGTGTGGAACCCCTGAAATTAACATAAATTATAGAATCTCTCAAGTTAGACTGGACTCACAGTGATTAAAAAATATTTGATGACATACAGGCAGAGTAATCACAGACAGAGGAAGTAAAACACCAGAGTACAATTCTTTCAGCTCTAATTAAGAGGATTCAGCCTGCTCCTAGGAAGTAGAGGATTTTTGGTTTAGTTGAGGTTTTTTTAGCCCAAGTGGAGTCTTTCTTAGGAGACCAGAAGATGCCTAGAAACACAGACACCAGTAAAAATCTCCCTTTCACTATTTTGATGTCAAATTTCAGATCTCTGGTACATAACTGACTGAATTTATGTGATACACTGCAGCTGCTGGACTTTTTAGTAATCTTAGTTGCATGCATGGGAAAAAAAGAAAGGTAGCAGTCCTCTGGCACTTGCTATATTCTCCTGAAATAAAAGTTTTTCAGACAAACCTCAGTCCAAGATTTGATACGTTGCCTCATAGAGCCATTAACTTCTGGATACCACAGGAAATCCTGTAAAATAAATGCAAGTTTCCTCTGTTAGCTTAAAGAAAAGCAATAAACACTCCAAAATAATTGCCACCAATTCAAGTGTGAAGGTAAAACACTCTGCTCAAAGTGAGACTTGCTCAAAGCTGTAAGATTCCACCACTTTTCCTGGGCAGCCTATTCCAGGGAAGAAAATGTTCTGTATCTGTCTCCCACTTGCCCAGAACTAAAGACACTTGAGTACTGTCATTTCATCATCTGCCAGCAATCTGTGGGCAAGCACCCAGCCCTCTGCAGTGGCTGGAGGACAGAACAGTCAGTCTGATAACTAGAATGGGCAAAATTAAACTCCCCACTTGTTCCTAGTGCTTCTCTGGTTGGTTGTGCATAGTTAAGATTATTGGGTCACAGCCATTCTGAGTGTGAAAATTCAGCTGCTGTGCCCTTAATGGCAACAGCAATCAAAATAAGGAAACAGCTGCCCAGTGATGCATTTCTGCCTATCCAGACACCTACCAAAAGCTGAAACCTGCCATCACAAACCTTGGTGGTCAGATACCCATAAAGGCTTAAGAGTTGTTAAGATGTATTCCTTTGTCAGGCCACAGTAACACAAACCATATCGCGTTGCTCCCCTAGTCCTGCCTTGTGTTCTGCACCTCCTTTTCCAGCACCCAGGTAACTGTATGATGAGCTGCACTACACCTGACCAAAAAGGAGCCATACAAGCTTGGCTGAACTGACTCCTAAACCACTCCACTGCACAGCTGTACTAGGGCTGCTTACTGCACAAACACAGGAAGACACTGTGAGGGGCAAGAATAGGACAGCACAGGCTCAAGATGCCATGGGCTCATGTCCTAAAGTGCTATTCTGTACCCCAAATCTTAGCCACATACATAAACAAGTACTGAAACCTTCCTGGCAGACAACTCAGCAAATACACTGCCCTTTGCTTGTCCTGAACAGAGAATGAGCTGTCTCCAGGGAACAAACAAATACACAACTAGCAGAACCCCAGCGCTGCCTACAGCTGTCATGGGAAGCAAAGCAAGCTATTGAGGACACCATTTCCACTGCCAGGGCAGAGGAGAACAGAGTCCTTCATAAAACCTCCCCTCAAGTGCTTTGTTTGTTTTCCTTTTAAAATATCCACATTCTCATCAACATTGTGGTTATTTCTCCATGCAAAACCAGGCAAAGGAATACTTGCAGGGATAGCAGAGTGAGCTCAGTGGCAATTATGACAATTACCACTTCAACTTAGCCCCAGAGAAATGTTCTTACAGCAGTGGAAGAGTAAACTTCTTGGCAAAACCTATCCCTGGGAAGGCTAAATTATGAGGTCTGACAAAAAAATTATAAACACTCCAGAGCTTATGCTCAAAGCTAAAACAGAATACAAGTACTCAAAGCCAACAAATTTTACTCAAAATGTACTATCACAGAATGGCTTAGACTGGAAGGGACCATAGAGATCATCTGCTCCAACCTCCCTGTCACAGGCAGGGACACCTCTCAACCAGACTCAGCTTCTCAAGGCCTCATCCAACCTGGCCTTGAACAGCTTCAGGAAGGAGGGCAGCCAAAACTTCCCTGGGCAGCCTGCTCCAGAGCCTCACCATCCTGGTACTGAAGAACCTCTTCCTAAGATCCAGTCTAATCCTGCTCTGCCTCAGCTTCAAACCATTCCCCCATATCCTATTGCTGGACACCCTTATGAAAAGTCCCTCTGCAGCCTTCCTTCAGTCCCTTCAGATCCCTTCAGGTACTAGAAGGCAGCTCTAAGGTCTCCATAGAGTGTTCTCTTCTCCAGGATGAACACCCCCAGCTCCCTCAACCTAACTTCACAGCAGACGTGCTGCAGCCTTTGGATCATCTTTGTGGCCTCCTCCAGACTCACTCCAACAGTTCTGTGCTCCTCTTATGCTGGGAACACCAGAACTGGAGGCAGGATTAGAGGTGAGGTCTGAGCAGAGCAGAGTCAAGGGGTAGAATCCCCTCTCTTGCCCTGCTGCCCACACTCCTCTGGCTGCAGGCCAGCACACAGCTGCCTGCTGGGCTGCCTGAGGGCACTGCTGGCTCCTGAGGAGCTGCTCAGCAGTATGTTAAGATACATTCTAAGAGATTTTGTGGAAATTCATAAAGAATGTGGATAGTCTCAACATTTTACTTTTTTTTTTTCCCCTTCTGAATTTTACAGCACTCGTGGCAACTTGACAAATCCAGCTCTGACTGCAATTTGGCTTTCATTGTATAAAATAACAACACAATTCTGGCTTGCAATTTAAGGATAGATAAAAACTTACCACTCTAATTGAAGCAGATTTATCTTCAAACAGGATATTTCCATGCTGTCAAAAAACCCAAAACAATAAAATCAAAGTAAGACAAAATATTTACATTCATATGTTAATTTGCTCTCACCCAAAGATTTATGCTCAGCAGAAAGGATTTTTCTTGTATGTACTTGTCAGTGTACTCCTGTTTATGTTACTTCCTCAATAAAACAAGCTACTTCCATAAAGGGTTATTTTTCCTGGAAGAAATCCACCCAACAAAGTTTGAAATGCTTTCTGTTCACTCTCTTACAAAGGCATAAAGTATTTTCCTAAGTTTAGCCTCCCCCCCCCAAAAAAAGAAAAACTCTGATTTTCATTCCTCTTTCTCTTCTTGTGCTTCCTTAGTCTCCCTTTTCATCTGCCCATCTTCCTTGCACAAAACAACTGACACAGTTTTAATTAAAAAGAAACTCAACTCAGGCAGAAATAAAGTCTGGAATGCATTATGAAATCTGCTGAGTGAGACTGTACGAAATCAGAATGTAAGCACTCAAATACTGCAGACAATTTTCCTCTAAAGTAGCACTGAACAGAGTGTTAGTTTCAATCAGTGTCCAAAAAGAACAAGCATATTCCTCCTCCATGTCTTTCCCTTCAGCTATGTACACATGCCCACAAAGGGATACATCTAAGGAGCATAATACAGCAAAAGAAATTAAGTTCTGCTCAGCAAATGATGCAGCTAAGTCCTTTCTTACTGCTTCCACCCAACGAGCTGCAGTTTACATTCTTCACCTTATAAAACTCAGACAGCTCTTCAGTGACAATCAAAAGGAAGGTGAGACCAGGAGCTAATTTTAGTTTCAGCTTCAAGTTAGACCTGGAAATCTGTCATTGCCCCAAGGATTTTAATGAATAGATTAGATCAGCAACTTAACTGACATTTAAAATGACAAATTATAAACCATGAAATTACTGCTCTTTAAAAACACACAAAGGAGTGATCATTTTCTCATCAAGAAACTAAATACAAACCAGAAGTTGCTCTGGGACAATTCAGCTTCATTAATTTATTCCCAGACTGTCAAAAGCTTTTTCTCTCAGGCTTCCCAGTTCACTTCTCAGATTCCCAATTGTTTCATTTGTACCCAATTATGTTGCTCTAATCTTGTTCTTCTCCAAAGACTTTCCTATGGTTCTCCTTCCAAACAGATAGGCCAGCAAAGGGGATCATTTCTTGGGTTTTTTGTTTGTTTTTTTTTTTTTAAGTCTGGAGAAGAGTTATGAGGTAAATTAGGAAGAAAGAAATAAAACTATGACCAAAATAAACAACCTCACCTTATTTCCTTCTTCTTTGACTTGAGGATTTAGGAGTTTTATAAAAGAATAGAACAGCTGTCGAATTCTAGAATCTCCTATGAAGGCAACATGTCTGTCTAGGAGGCAGTTTTTTGCTTCACTGCAAAACAAAACAGCAACATTCACGTTCCAGGGAGTTTATATGTTAGCACAAAAGCTTTAGAAAATCTACAGAGCAACAGAGGTAATTCCAAGCATTCTAACCAGCTCTAAGGAGTGGTAAATCCTTTTTAAAACATGCCAAATGAATACAAAGTTTAGTGCCATTTGCAAAGAAATGAAAATGAACTCTCCTGCTAACCAGACGAGGCAAACAACCAAGCAGGCTTTCCTGTGCTGTGGTGTGAACATGGTAAGATCCACCTCACTTCTTAAAAAAACTAAAGTTCTCTTCCTGGTAGGTGAAAAAAACTGCTTGGTAGTTTCACTGGGGAATTTTTTACTTGTGGTTCCACACCTAAGGTCAGCATTTTTCCCTTCAGCAGTCTGAGAGTGACATAGGAAGCTCTGCAGTCTCTTTGCAGCTCTACTGTCAGCAGCATGTATGTGTTTTTAGCTAGAAATACAACTATGGTAAACAGTGAGGACACACAGATCAAGTACAAGGAACAGACTGTCTTCTGATAAATGCTGGAGAATCAGCTCTGAAGTGAGAAAGAGATGACACTGCAATTACTACAGCTGCAGCCAACCAAGCACTTTTCTTTCCAGGCAGATGAAGAGTTTTCTTACCTGTTTTTATATTTATGCATCATACAACTGTGGGGTTGCCATACTTTTTCTCCAAGGAATCTCCCACTGGACAGAAGATACTCGCATGTATCACCACCTTTAAAATGTTAAATATTAAGATTAGAACTCAGCCATGAGGAAATTAAAACACAGAGTCCTGATTCTAGGTGGAAGCTGGGAAAATGTTACAAAAAGCATGAAACCAAACATGTTTAAAGCATAGCTGAGACTCCAGGCCTCTTAGTTGTCTCTTTGAAACTCAAGTTCCTTCCTGCTTAGGAATGCATTAAGAACATTTCAAGTATAGTACAGAGAATGCTGCTCATGTATGCTGCTTCTCAGAGAAGAATGTAAAGATGAGTGTGGAAGGAAGAAGTTGCAGCTAAAGACAGCTTCTATCCCTGCCTTTCTCCTCAGAACTCTTCCCACCCATTTTCATGAAAATCAGGGAAAACTGTAGAACAAACTCCATTAGAACTGTCACTGCTTGGTTTATCCAAGCAAACCCAGCACTAGTAACACAATCAAGTACTATTACTTATCATGATCTAAAGTTCTTCATGCCCTCACTGCAACATGCAACTCCAACAACCAGACTTCCTTGTTTTCCTAGGACATCAATTAGTTCGCACTGCTACTGTATCACGACTACTGAAAAAGCTGACATAAGCTGAAGAACTTGAAGAGTCTTGAAAAAGGTCTGGATTAACATCTGGATCTCTGAGTCTGGGTTAGTTCTCTGTGAGCAACCCACAACTCCTGAGAGGCTTTGTGTAAACTGTCATTCTTTACTCTCCATTCCTCAGTTCTGGAAGCTCTTGGTCAGGCAGATTTTAGAATCATAGAATGCTTTTGGTTGAAAAAGACTCTACCAAGCCTTGTGTTAACACCATAGCCCTCAGCACCATACCTCTGCCTCTGAAACACCTCCAGGGATGGGGATTCAACTACCTCAAGTGGCAGCCTATGCCAGGTTTTGAGAACCCTTTCAGTGAAGAATTTTCTTCTAATCCCCAATCTAAACCCACTCTGGTGTAGCTTGGGGCCATTTCCTCTCTTCCTATTACTTCTTTCCAAGGATAAGAGACCAACTCCCACTTCACTCCAACCTTCCAGGGAGTTGCAGAAAGCCAGCTCTCTCCTCAGCCTTTTTGTCCAGCTAAACCACCCCAGTGCCTCAGCTGATCCTCCTAAGACCTGTTTTCCAGGCCCAACAAATGTGTGTGCTTTGACACAGAGAAAATGCATTAAAAATGTGATCAAAATATATACATAGGTGATAAGCTTCTTTTTTTGATCTTCAGTAAGAGCCTATCCATCACTTCCAGATAGCTGAGGAATTCCCTGAAACTGACCAGTAGCCTCTCAAGCAAATCCCTGAGATTCCCCAAATGAAATGGACACTTCCCTCCTTATCTCAAGGCACTTGCACTATCCATGTCAAGCTGATTAATTACTGCACAGCAGCAATGGGATGTGGCAAATGGCCAGATCACAGGCTCACAGATGTCAGAGGTTGGAAGGGACCCAACGAGATCATCAAGTCCCCTGCCAGAGCAGGACCATTCAATCTAGCTCAAGTCACACAGGAACACATCCAGACAGGCCTTGAAAGGCTCCAGAGAAGGAGACTCCACAACTTCTCTGGGGAGCCTGTGCCAGTGCTCTGGGACCCTGACAGTAAAGAAGTTCCCCCTTGTGTTGAGTTAGAACCTCCTGTGCTGCAGCTTCCATCCACTGCTCTTTGTCCTAACCCAGGGAGCAAGTAAGAAGAACCTGCCCCCCTCTCCTGACACCCAGCCCTCAGATATTTATGCAGAGGGCCACATGCTTCTGAATATTTAAGGAGCTCTCATGAAGGTATGGTGAGACCACAGATACATGCGGAATTCAAGAGATTCCAGAACGATAGTCTCTGTGACTGCTTTTCAACCAGTACAGGTTACTCCAGGTCAGCAACATCATTTCCCCCCACCCCCAACTCCTGTGCCTGTTTCATTATTCAGTACAGCGCTGCTTCGGCACAGATGAAAGAGCAGATCTCCCAGAAGCAGTTTATCGGTGCCTTTCTGCTCCTCTTTCAAGCACTGCTACTTGGAAGACAGTTGATCCTCCTGCCACAACATCTGCAGGTGAGATGGAAAGCAGAACCTTTACCTACTTTTTAAGTGTGCTGGCAAAGCTCTGACATGCTGGACAGACACCTCTATATAGGAAGTATAAATCTGAAATGACCATTGTTTTAACAACTGCAAATAGACCTATTTCTGTATTTTGGCTTTCAAGTAATTGCATTTCCTTGATTCTCAAACATACCCACTTCAGGAAAATAGCATTTGGAGCAAGTTGCTGAAAAATGGAACTGCCAGAAATACCAAAAAACCTTTTTTGACTCTTGTGGTCTGTGATGGGATGATAAGAACAAAAGACTTGTGGTTTTAACAGCTACTGCCACAAAGTTCTCCACTTTACATATCATGAAAATTAGGTCATAGAATCACAGCATGGTAGGGGCAGGATCACTCAGGGCAAGTCAAACAGGAACACATCCAGATGGCCCTTGAAAGCTTCCAGAGAGGGAGACTCCATAACCTCTCTGCTGGAACCCTGGAGCAGGCTGCCCATTCTCACAGTGAAGAAGTTTCTCCTCATGTGGAGGTGGAACTCCCTGTGTGCCAGCTTGGACCTATTGTTCCTTGTCCTATTACTGAGCAGCACCAAAAAGAGTCTGACACCTTCATCTTGACATCCACCCCTCAGATATTTACAGATGTTGGCAAGATCCCCTCTCAACCTTCTCATCTCAAAACTAAATAGCCCCAGGTGTCTTAGTCTTTCTTTGTAGGAGAGACGTTCAACCCTTCATAGCTCTTCACAGAAGAGATGGTTAAGGTAAAGTTATATGAGTGAAATATGTAGAATAGCCACCACTAATGAGACTCCTTCTGAAATTCATTAACGTGCTGAAGAAGATGCCTAAGAAAATGAGGACAGTTCCTCATGTCAATCTAGCTTGGTATTCTGCCTTCCACTGGGACCATCAGCAGATGGTTCAGGGATAAATAAGAGGGCAAGTAAACATTCTGCTCCTGTCTAACATCCTTCCTACTGTCTTCAGCCCAGGGCTGATTCTAATTAACTAAACCATGGCACTAAGTGCCTCATCCAGCCTCCTTTTAAACACCTCCAGGGATGGGGACTCCACCATCTCCCTGGGCAGCCCATTCCAATGCCAATCACTCTTTGTGTGAAGAACTTCTTCCCAACACCCAGCCTGAACCTGCCCTGGTACAGCTTGTGTCCTCCTGTTCTGTCACTGGGTGCCTGGCAGAAGAGCCCAACCCCAACTGGCTACAACCTCCTTTTAGGTAGTTTTAGAGAGCAGTAACTTCTGCCTTGAGCCTCCTCTTCATGCTGAACAACCCCAGCCCCCTCAGCTGCTCCTCACAGGGCTTGTGCTCCAGCCCCCTCATCTGGGGTTTGATTGATTGCCAAAAATATCCTGACATTTGCTGTATTTCAGACGTTTAAGATCACCTAAGGGTTGCAGAATGATCTCAACCACCTCTGCCTTCATGTATCCGGAAAAGTTTTGACTGCTATAAATATTCCACTTGCCTTTGCTAAACCATTTGCATTCTGAATATTATTTGTTTGCTAACTATTCACTCAATGTCCAGCTTATGAACAGTTAGGGAGCAAGCCTCACTCTTGCCCGGTAATAACTTTAAGAAACGTAAAGTTTTAGGCAAAGGAACCTGTTAAAAGCTTTGTGAGAATCTATACAGACCATATAAACTTACATAAAGGCCTGCAGACTTACAACTTGTGACTCACCTCTCTCATTAACACTCCTGCAATATGTATCTCGTTTATGCATACTTCAGCTTCCCTGTAATCAGTTTGATGTGACAGTCCCTGTTTCTTAGGCCTGTTTTGCAATCCCTCTGCTAAAAGGCTCTTCTGCTATCTAGGTTTGTGCTTGATGAACCTTAAGAAACAGTACAACAGGCAAGTCTATTACTTGAGCTCCTCTAGAATTCAGCAAACACTTCTGTGCCTTGCAACTTAGTACCCATCAGTTCGTCACAACAAACTGCCACAGCCTTGTCTTCCAGGACGCTGGCAGCAAGTGTCAGAAAACAACGGCATCAGTTGTCCCACCAATAAACACAGCCCAGGGGATCTCTTTCTCTGGAGCAACATTTCCATTTGCCCACCAAAAAAAACTCCGTACTTTTTTTTTTAGCCCGCAAATAAGACAGTATTTCCTTCCGCAGTCCCATTAACACAGATCATGCCAAGGTTCATAGCCAACAGGACCCGAAGGAGGACTCGAGGCAGGTCCCAGCAGGCCGGTAGCAGACAGGGGCTCCAGCTGGTGCCCAGGTCTCGCCTGCTTCACGGCGACTAACGGCACACGAACCGAATGCTTCATCCGACAGAGGCTGGATTTGACGTTTGAGGCAACGGTTCGGTTCTATACAACACTACTACGCTAAGTCTTGTACTAATTAAGACTGTAACCACTAATTGCCAGGTAAAGATCGTTAATCATCCTGTATAGGTAACAAATGACAGGGAAGCAGCCGGGCTCCAAGCCCTGCAACTTCACCTGCAGCCGTACAAGCTGCCACACACCAGGCAGGCGAGGCCGTGAGAGGCTGGCTGAGTTCGGGGCGAAATCGTTCCATCGCCACAGCGCGCGAGGGGCCTCACAGGGGCGGGAAAGCCTGAGGCGATCCCGGGGCCGGGCCCTACAAGACCCGCGGGCCAGGCCCCGTGACAGGACCGCCAAGCGGGGCCCGCCTCCCCATGCTCCCGCGCCGGCCAACAC
>VWYK01119647.1:115713-136496 GCA_013399775.1 Semnornis frantzii
TGGACACCTTCCTGTGTGATTTACTTGGGGCGAATCCTGCTTTGCAAGGGCTTGGACTCTGTCCACATAGGAGAGGTGCTCCAGCCCTCTGATCATTTTGGTGACCCTCTTCTGGGGCCCTGATGGAGATCATCCAGAGAAGGCCACCAAAATGATCAGACACTGGATCACCTCTGCCATGAAGACAGTCTGAGAGAGTTGGGTCTGTTCAGCCCTGGAGAAGGCTCCAGGGAGACCTTAGAGCAGCCTTCCAGTAGCTGAAGGGGACTACAGAAAGCCTGGGGAGAGACTGTTTACAAATGCATGGAACATTAGGACAAGGAGCCATGGTTTTAAGCTGGAGCAAAGTGGACTTAGATTGGACTTTAAGAAGTTCTATACTATGAATGAGGGTGGTGGAACACTGGCACAGGTTGTCCAAAGAAGTGGTGGAGGCCCCATCCCTGGAGACATTTGTGGTCAGGCTTGATGGGGCTGTGAGTAGCACGATATAGTTTGGTGTGTCCTGGGTTACTGCATTAGGGTTGAACTCGAAGACTTTTAGAGGTCCCTTCCAACCCAGTGCATTCAATCATGCTATGAACCTTTTTGCTCTGGACTTTCACACAGAACCTGTTCTTACATCTTCATTCATGCCTTGTGCCTGTTGACACTGTCTCATTCTCAAAGCCTGGAGCTTGTAATGGGGTCAGCAATCAACGCTGAGCAAAACTCAGCAGGCAAGAGAGCAAAGGACAGCAGACAAAACCTAGAAAACCACATGATGAAGAGGCTCAGATAATGGCCCAAAGTTGGATTTCCTTTCCAGGAAACCAACCCTGTGATCCTTGAGACTGGACAGAGGCAGAGTTTGGTGTCACAAAGGGCATTCGGGTAAATAAAAGGCCTAACGAAGGGTGAATGAGGAGCGAAGGAAAATTATTTTCTTTAGAAGGCAGCTGGCAGCAGGGAGTCTCTGTAGCGCCCTCTGTGATCGCGTTCGGCCGTTAGCCGAAAGCGGCCAGCAGGGGTCTCTGTGGCGCACTAGGTGATCACGTTCGGCCGTTAGCCGAAAGCGGCCAGCAGGGGTCTCTGTGGCGCACTAGGTGATCACGTTCGGCCGTTAGCCGAAAGCGGCCAGCAGGGGTCTCTGTATTAGCGCGTTCGGCTGTCAGCAAAAATCGACCAGCAGGAGTCTCTGTGGCGCAATCGGTTAGCGCGTTCGGCTGTTAACCGAAAGGTTGGTGGTTCGAGCCCACCCAGGGACGAGTCTGCTCCTTTCCTCTGCCCACAACAGGGGGATTGTAGTTTGAAGACTTCTAATTTTAAGATCACTTCCCAGCCACACCGTTCTTGTGACCCAGCTCTGCACGCTCAACCCTCCCCATGGAAGGCAGATGGAGGTGTTGGAGAGCAGGTGCCGAGAAAAGGGGAGAAGGGCTGGGGACAGCCTGCAGAAGCAGAAGGCTCCAGGGAGACCTTGGGAGCTGCATTTTCACATTCAGAGAACTTGACAAACAAAAGACTAAATTATTGTAGTCTTGAGTCTTATCTACCCAGAGCAAGACCAGAGCATGCTGCTAAGAGCTTTTCCTCTTCTGGATGTTCTTCTGATAAGTTAATCTATCTTTAGGTTGAGTTGTGACATTGATATTTTGCAGAAATAGCCCTATGGGATATTCTTGGCCATGGCCAGCTCAGAAGATTTGCATAGTAACCATGAGAGCGAACACAGGGTAAGAAAAGCATGGGGAAAACACTTTTCAGGAGCTGATAACTGGTGTCTAGGTCAACAGGTGGTTCACTATGCACTATGGAAAGGGTGGAGAGCTGCTCTTGCTCCTTCACTAAGGGCCTGGAGAAGCAGCAGTTGAGAAAACTTGTTTCATTCCACCCAAAGAACCAATTTTAGTAGCTTGTAAGCAGTAAGTGAAAATAAAACCTATATGCTTTTTAGATGGTGCTTCAGTGCGCTGTTCCATTAGTTACTGAGTTACTGGAATGAACTATATTTACTTTGAATGCTTGTGCTCTCCCAAGCACCTTCCCAGTTGCAAACCGAAGGCTGTTGGAGCTGCAGTTCATTCAGCACTGTGTGACAGCAGACTCTGAAAAGGCCTCAGATAAGAGCAGTCTTTGCTTTGGTGCTTTTTGTGCTATTAAGGCTAGCAACAGCAGGTGGCTCTGTGTCAGAGCCTACAGAGCTGAGTAAGGGCCTAACAAACCCTGACCTTCCTGAACTGAACTTGGAGATTCCTTGGGTGAAGAATGAAGTCCTAACAAACCCTGACCTCCTGATAGACAACTGAATTTGGAGATTTCTTGCCTGGACTTTTGTGCATCATTTCCAAAGCACACAGGCGGTATTCTACTGGCTACAGCACAGCATCAACCAGCACAACTCTCTCTACACCACGGAACTTTCTTGAAGTGTAAGACAGAAGTTTCATTTCCCTTCTACCTTCAAGTAAGATGATCCTTCTTCCAGCCATTAATCTAAGAGCAGTTAGAAAAAGGAATTATTTCTGCTTCTGAAGTATGAGCCATAGAGTTGCTAAGTTTCTTGTCTGCTTTTCAGAAGGTGCTGTTGAAATGAAGAGCCAAGTAGACAGTCACACCCTCAAGACAGCTGTAGGCAAATGCTTTACAGTAGTGGGCTAAGACAGCTGTAGTAATGCAAATGTCTTGTAACTTCTGAGTATCTAACCAAGTAACTTAACTCACTGAGTAGTTTCTTTTGGAACACTGGACATGCTTTATTTCAGTTTTGGGTTTTTTTTCCACAATTTAAACATCTCACATATACAAAATACATTTTCTTTCTTTTTTGGCTTTTTGAGACATAGTAATTGTTTTGGGGTTTGAGCCATTGTTGAAGATGGAAATGAGATTTGGAAGAAGGAGCACCTGATTTTGGAGGAAGAGGACAAAAGATGAGGAAAAATGATCCACATGCTTAAGCTGGGGTGAGAGAGGACATTCTGAGTTCTGAGGCAGACTTAAAGAAACAGAGAAGTGATACTTGAAATGCTGCTAGCACCATCGAAGTTCAAGTACTGGAAAGAGACTTGGTTATAACAATGCAATTCACACCATTGCATTTGGAGTGGAGCTGAAAGTACCTCAGAAGTACCTACAAATATGGGAATCACATGACTGAGTGTATGAGGTAGTTTAAACCTTTGGAAGCTGTGGTTTTAAACTTCCTCTGTGGAAGATATTCAAAGGCCACAAGTGGTGCAAACTTTCATTATTTTTTTTTTATTTTGTTTTTGGTTTTGTTTTTTTTTTACTTTTTTATTTCTCTTTACAAAGGTTGACATTTCCCAAAGCAAGGTGGTAAAATCTTGAGAGACTTCCAAGTCCTTTTGGGGCTGGTATTAAATTTCATTGCACAATGCTCCAATCAATTCTTCTCCTTCTCTTTCGCCCAGAGTTTAAGCAAGTAGATGAACAGAAGAAATGGAAGGAGTCAACTTTCATTACAAAAAGAAATGACAAGAGAATAATTTGGGAGAGGCTTTAAGTTAATTTTAGTTTGTTCATTTGAAACAGACTGGGCCAATGTCCACACTGAATTCTTGGTCAGCGCCGCCAATATCCAAAGGTGCAATGTCGAGGAAGGGCAAGCGAGATGGTTTGTTTGTTCTGTATTCAATGATTGTTTTGCCCCATTCATTGTTCTTCCTCTGCAAGAGAAGAGTCATTACAATTGTTATTGCCTTGTTCATAGGATTGAGAATTGGCTCACCTGAACGGATCACCTCCGAAAGAATTTCCTGTTCATCTTGCTGCCATTGTTTGCAGATCAGAAACCCATACCCAACTATTGACATCTCTGACACTGGAAGTATTTACTCTTCATGAGTGTGACTTCAGGTGCTCTACATAAACTACCACTTTATTCACACTGGTGTTAAATCCTCAGAGAACCCTGACCAGCTTTTTCAAGCTTTAAAGATCGTAGAATGGCCTAGGAGAGACCTTAGAGATCATCTACTCCAACCTCCATGCCATGGGCTGGGACACCTCTCAACTAGACCAAGTCACCCAAGGCCCCATCCATCCTGGCTTTGAACATCTCCAGAGAAGGAGGTATCCACAACCTCTCTGGACAATCCAGAGTCCTGCCACCCTTGTAGTAAAGATCCTGCTCCTTCTGTGCTTGTGCACGATTTTCTCCTCAGCCTTCAACAAATTTAGGTTTGCTCCCTCTTTTTCTTCTGTTTGCCCCACTGCACAGTACAACATAGGATTTGTCTGTAGGCCATGCCTTGGCATAGCTGGGTTTCAGAGAATCACAGAATGGTGGGGGTTGGAAGGGACCTCTGGAGATCATCTAGTCCACCCCAACTGCTAAAGCAGGTTCACCTAAACCATGCTGCACAGGAACGTGTCCAGACAGGGTTTGAAAGTCTCCAGGAGGGTTTGTAGGCTGCCCATCATCACTGGGTAAAACTTTATTGGTCTGACTGATAATCTGGTTCTGAATCAAAGCCCAGGTCTGTTCTAGTCACATGCTCAAGCAGGAGCAGCCAGAGTGCCCAGGGTTTCTGTGTTACTTACAGAGCAGCCATCCTCCAGGACACTGAAAGTGAATCTGCTGTTGCCTTCAGCTCGTAGCTCGACGTCGTTGGATCCCTGCAGTATAACAGCCTTCTTCAGGTTGCCAGTGCTCTCATCCATGTAAGCAATGCTGTTCTTGCAGTGGTAGGTGATGTTCTGGGAGGCATAGTTGGCCAACAGACGCATGAAGGCAAGCTGGGTGGCCATATCCTTTGAGGTCACTCCTTCATGGTTGTATTCAAACTGAAAAGCAGAAAGGGACCCAGTCAGATGCACTGCTGAGGAAAGGAGAGTGTCTGTAATGGAGCCATGGGAGGTCAGAAAAACAGCTGCATAGGGCTGCAGTCACTTGTCTGTTGCAGCTCCAGAGCTGAAGAGTGAAACTAGTAGAAGGTAGGTTGACAGCCAGATATGAGATGATGTAGCTAAATGGCAGAACTCTGTTGCAGGGTAGGGTGTTAGCAGTTGATGTGGATTCAAAGACAGGATCAGACAAATTCAGGGAGGAGAAACCTCTTGTTTCCATAGACACACAGAAACAATGCCTGTCTCAAGAAAACCCTGAAATTTGAGGGGGCATGCTAACAGAGCAGTATCTGTGGCTACTAAAAAAAGGACCTTAAAGATTGTACTCTTTAGCAGCATCTACTTTTAAGCCACTAGAGTGGCTAGGACCCTAGAGTGTTCTGACCCAGCTGATCAATCTTATGGCCTTATATTAAAGGTCTTAGATTCCAATTTCATTGTAAGACCAAGTCAATTTCTGTCATTAGATCTCTTTAGCTGTATAAAAGTATTGATTTGCAGTTGGCTGGTACCTGTCTAACCTGCAAGCAGGCATGTTTCTTGTTTTCACTTAAACTGGCAACTCTGAATGCTACAGGGGCAGTCAGGTAGTATAAATGTCCCTGGAACAGTCATGTGTCCAATGTGAAAAACACTCAGAAGATTAAGCAGAGGTGGTTTTCTTACTTTTTCAGACAGTTTCTAGACTGTCTTTATCCTGATGTACCACATTCCAGTCCAGGTTTCCCTTAGCAATACTATCAGTCATGCTGGATTGGTCATTTGCAGGCACCAAGAAAATTTGGAACAAAACTAAGAAATCCTTCCAGCAAAATGTGATCCAAACCAGAACCAGAGCTCTGTTCCCTTGGGATAAAAAGTATTCCCTTTCTCACATTTCTCCTCCAAGACAGTTGAATTTGTGTGTTTGCTTGCTGACAGTCACTGAATTGGGAATTCTTGGTAGGAAACAATCCTCCCATAGCCACTTACCTGGCTGCCACCATTGATGGTTTCACCAAACCAGACGTGCTTCCTGTCCTTGGGATTCTTGTTGACATACCAGTTCTTAGCAGGAATATGGGCAGGGTTGGCATGGATGCAAGTCTCACCAGTGGCAAAGTCACAGTAGGCTCTGATGGCATCAGCAGAGCAGCCTTGGTTAGGATCAATCCAGTAGAAGCCTGACATAGAGGAGAGAAATCAAAGAATAGTTCACTTGGCCAAACATTTCCCTTCAGTTTTATTCACCTGCTTGATAAAGGAACTCAGAGACAATCAGAGAACAGTTTAGGTTGGAAAGGACCTTAAAGATCTCCTAGTTCCAACCCCTCTGCCATGGGTAGGGACACCTCCCACTAGGAGCAGAGACACCTTCCACTAGACCAGGCTGCTCAAGAGGCCAAAAGCATCACGACTAGGTACAACATCAAGATGCCAACTGAGATAAATAGATAGTTTAGATTCTTAATGCATAAGAAATTATATTTGAGAGATAGATTTAAATATGTTTGTGTTTAAAAGTTAATAATATTGTCCTAATCACACAGCAATAGCTACAAAGAGCTTTTTAGAATGTCCTTGTATCTGTTTTCAGTGGAGACATGGAAAACTTCACTGGCCATTTACTTTTTTCACTGAGTGGCCAAGGAAACCTTTCATCAAGGAAAGCAAAAAAGCTGAAAGTATTCCCTGAGGCAGAAAGGGCAAATCTGCCACCAGCATACCGCTGCTCCACTCGGGGTGGCTGAGTCTCAGGTCCCGGCAGGTGCGAGCTGGGTTCTTTTTGGAGCCTTCTGGGGTCAGCAGGGTCTCGATTTGGTTGTTCAGTGTTTTCAGAGTGGCATCGACTTCGTAATCCTTGGGTCTGAGAGAAGGCTGATCAGCCCGGTAGTACTCTGCATCAAAGCCAACTTCATAGCCACCACCATTGGGACCAGGGGGGCCAGGGGGACCAGGAGGACCAGGAGGACCCTGAGGTTTTTCAGAAGCAAAAGGTAAGCAGCATTCCATTAGACATGTTTCTTCCACACATACAGAGCTCCTAGTGCCCTGACCTCTGATCTGAGGCAGCAGATATGGTTAGACTCTGTGATCTGTGATTGGACTCCATGATTTTAAAGCTCTTTTCCAACCAAACTGATTCTGTGACTCCATATGGATGTGCCCTGCAGTGACTACCACAGGCTCAAAGCAGAAGCTGATTCACAGTGCAGGACTACTACATCTTCTTTGTATATTTTCTGCCTAGCCATCACAGAACCACAGCCTGGGAGGGGTTGGAATGGACCCCTGAAGATCATCCAGTCCAACTCACCTGACAGAACAGGTCACACAGGAACATTTCCAACCAGGTTCTGAATGCCTCCAAGAGAAGGAGACTCACAACCTCTGGACAGCCTGCTCCAGCGCTCTGCCACCCTCACAGTCAAGAATTTTTTCCTTCTATGTTCCAATTTATACCCACTGCCCTTTGTCTTGTCACTGGACACCACTGAGAAGACTCTGCCTCCATCCTCCTGCCACCCACCCTTTAGCTATTACAAGCCATGAACAAGGACTTCAGGTTGAGGCCTCTTAAGGAAATATTTAACATTCAATAACAAGAGAACATTTGGAAGTTTTAGAGTTGGGTTTTTTAAATAAACAAACCCACATCTTTTCCTAAACTCTGAGGCTTTTGGAGTTATTTTCTCCTCACCATGACTTAAATCAACTGAAAAAAAAACAAAAGTTCTACTCACAGCAGGGCCTTGGCTACCATGAGAGCCACGCACACCAGCAGGGCCAATAGGTCCAGGGAGACCATTGCGACCATCTTTACCAGGAGGACCAGAAGGACCAGGTGGACCCTAAAAGGAAACTCAGTTTAATGAGAGTAGAAACCACTACAAACAGACTGATATAAATGGGAGAGTCCTTTGAACATGCTCTTAAATTCACATACCCTTGGGCCAGCAGGACCAGTGTTACCAGGAGGACCTTGATCACCGTGTTGGCCCTGTTGGAAGAGATGCACAGTCAAAAAAAATGCAGCAGCACAGATTTGTATTGCCAAGATTCAGGAGGGAGCTACAGTCAGAATGTGTATTTGGGCTCAGAAGATGGGAATTTAGGGCCAATGGCCTTTGTTAGTGGAGTTGAGGTATAAAATACCCATTTTGGGGTGGAAGGAGAGGAAGTGTGAAGAGGTACTTAAGGCGATAACCTCTAAAAGTATCTAAATTGTTTCTTCAGAGTTTCAGAGAAGGCTTTAAAATACAAGTTCCTTAGGGGATATAAAGAAAGGAAAACCTACAAATAACACCTTCTCTGTGATATAAGGGCTTTGCAATTTCTAGCCAGGAAAAAAATAAATTAGAATTAGTATTAAAAAACAAAGGCAGAAGTCTTTGAATTCTGCGCTATCTGAATGCAGTCAAAGTTTCAGGGTACCTAATGGCAGTCCCAGTTCTGAAGCCAACTATCAATGGCAAAGTTTCAGGGTACCTAATGGCAGTCCCAGTTCTGAAGCCAACTATCAATGGCAGTATCAAAAGCTGTCATTTTCTGGAGGGGCATTGAGTGCTAAAGAGAATCTTATGGCCTCTAATAGAAGATGCAGAGTGGAGTCAGTGGTGTGAGCATGCTGGGTTGTGCATACAGAGCTGCACACTAGGGTGGCCTTTCTTTCCTTTTTTTTTTTTTTTTTTTTAAAAAAAATCTCTTTATATTCAAAATCATTTACTTACAGCAAGACCAGGAAGACCTTGCAATCCATTATGTCCCTTCAAGCCAGGCAGACCTCTGTGCCCCTTATCACCAGTTTCACCTTTCTCACCACGTGGACCTTGTGGGCCCTAGGGAATGAAACAAGTGTCAGAGGAATAGAACAGAAGGCTTCAAGTATATGGCAGTGTCAAAGCAAGAATTCAAGCATGAGCTATGTATGTTGTCCCAACATATTTATGTGCACCCTCTTAACCCACCCATGAGGAATGTCAATCCCAAAAGCTTCAGCATTGGTCCCATTACAGAGAATCCTGATTGAGAGCCTAGGTCTAGAAATAGTTGAAGTTCCTTAAGCAGTAATTTTTGGGCCCCTATCTTGATCATAGTCACAAGGTCTCATTAACAAAGCATCTTTTCTCTCCTTGCATCACTGTGGTGATGTATTTAAAAATCAGACTTACAGCAAGACCTCTTGGACCAAAGGCACCAGCAGGACCAACAGCACCAGCAGGACCCTGAAAGAGGCACAGAAAAATTATGTCAGTGCTGTATATTGGACCTAAGAAAGATTCCATGCTCAAGAGATCTCTGCAGACAGCAATTGTTACAGAACGGTAAGGGTTGGAAGGGACTTTGACAGCTCATCCAGTCCAACCCCTCTGCCAGAACAAGATCACCTAGAGCAGGTCACACAAATGCATGCAGGCAGGTTTTGAATGCCTCCACATTGTAGAGGTTTGATGTATAAGTGTTAGTCCTGTGTCAATCAAAAAAAATAAGGTCTGGTCACTTACAGGATCCCCACGGTTCCCAGGCTTTCCAGAAGGACCAACTTGGCCATGAGGACCAGGAGCACCCAGAGCACCACTGGGACCAGGGCTACCAGGAGCACCACGCTCCCCCTGGGAACAGAGGAATGCAGAAAGAGAGATCCTGTGTTACTGCTGACCTACAGACATGGGACTGTTCCTTCCATGATCAGGAAACGTAAGGGAAGCAGCAGCTACCTTGAAGCCAGGAGCACCATCACGGCCTGGAGGACCATCATTCCCAGGGTTTCCCTGAAAAGAGATTAAATGCCATCAGCCTTCAGCTTGCTCAGAACTGTTTCTCAGTCCTAACTGCTGAGAGTAAGAGGATAATTGAGAAGGGAGAGCATAAGCCTTGAGGGTTACAAATTCCTCCTTATAGATGCCACTTTCAGGTTCTCAGGTTCCTGTTCTCAGAAAAATTTGATGGCCTTCAACTATTTCAGGTTTTACAAGTTCAGTACAGAGGCAGACTGCACTACTTAAATCACACAGAATCACAGAACCATGCAGGTTGGCAAAGCCCAACCTAGAGCCCTCCTCTACAAGATTCACCTGAAACCATATCCCTAAGCACCACATCCAACCACCCTTAAACACACCCAAGGTGGGTGACTCCATCACCTCCCTGGGCAGTTCATTCCAGTCCCTGACCACTCTCTCTGTGAAAAACTTTTTCCTAATGCCCAATCTAAACCTCCCCAGCCTCAGCTTGAGGCCAAGGAAAAGGTCAAGCCAATGGTGGTCTTTATCTAGCTTACACTCCTGTAAAACTGAGGCCTTCTTTTTGGATAAAGAATGGCAGTGGTGGAAATAAGAGGATCTGAACAGCAGTGACAGCTAAATTGCTTTGTTGTGCTTAAATGGCTTCCTTGGTGACTTAGTTTCAGGTCAGCTGTTCCACTGTGGACACCAGCAAACCTTTCCCTTGAGCAGAAGAAAGTTTACTTCTTCTCTTTGAAATCCTGACAGCCTCAGGACTTGCAGGAGTCCTCTGTCAACAATGCTTCAGATTATTACATCAGTTTCCCTGATAGGAGAAAGCCTGATATGGTTATCCTAAGGAGCTAAGAGGCAAGACAGTGTGTTAATATGTTCTTTAAACTGCCTTAAAGTGGACCTGTTAATTGGATGGGCACATTTGCTGCTCTATAAATATCTGGGAGCAGGGCCCTCTCCTCCAAATCACCAAGAGGCAGCAATTTGTCCTACTCCAGTTTCCCCACATTCCTCCTCCTGCACAGGACTCAGGTCCTCCGTTGTGTCTTAAGCTGCAGTGATCTCTGGAGTTCAGCAATACCTGTCACACAGGCCAGAGTTTGTTCTGCCACCTTTTATACCTCTCAAGCCTCCTTTGCACTTTGTAGTGAGGGAATGCACAGCAGGAAACTTCTGTTGCTCAGCCACAATGCTGAAGTGTATCTGTTTGGTTAGGACTCCAGCAACTGAATGTCAACATTATGTGTGCTGTGCTTCATTCATCTCCCTTCTGTCTTTAACACCACCAACCACCAGACCCCTCAAGTACAGCTGACTTCCCTCAAGGTCTGTATGTACACTGCATCTAACAGGATGTTTAAGATTTGCTACTAACAAACTTTCCTGAGCTATTCTTCTGCCTAGCCAAAATTTTCTCCTCTGGCATGCACTGTTTTTCACAGCTCCAACACAGAAGTAAGCTTTCCCCCACTCCATCTTTCTTGGCAATTAAGTGACTGGTCAAAAGATCCTGACACACCAAAATCACACCAAGTGACTCCAGACACAACTTGTGTCTTGAAGAATTTGTCATCTAGTTGAGGATGGGAATCCAGGCCTGTTAGAGTCCTGCTACAGCTTTTCCTGAAGACACCAGAAGGTGAAGTTTGCAGGCAGAGCAGCCTCCAGGTGCCATCTGTGATTTCTGTGTATTTGTCTTTGGCTCAGAGTAAAAGCAAAGCAATCCTGGAGAGGAAATAAGACATGGCTTACATCACGACCAGCTTCACCAGGAGCACCATTTGGACCAGGAGAACCCACAGGACCAGAGGGACCACGGGCACCAGGAGGACCAGAAACACCCAAGGGACCAGGTTCACCCTAGGACAGGAGCAGTGGTAACAAAATGTGGTATCAGAATACAACACAAAGCAGTCTGACAGAACCTTTCTAAGAGAAACATTTCTCTGCAATCCATCTTGCAAGTGAAAAAGAAGCAGGAAAAAGAAACAGACCTAACTATGCCAAACATGATCTCCTTTCTAATTTTTCTACCTTTTCTAGCAGAAATCTGAGACCACTCACAGATGTGCTCACCTGCAGGCACAAGTCCTGTTTGTCTGCAGCAAGCAATAACTTCTGCCACTGGCCCATAGCCTCTGCTTGCAAGAGCAGAATCTACACCTCCCTTCCCCTAACTTCCCATAAAAAGAGAACTCAGCTTTTTTCTGTACACATTTCTGTTTAAAGGTAATGAAGCAGCCCTGGATCAAAGCCCTTAGCTAGCCATGTACTCACTGTTGCCCCAGAGATGCCTGGCAGACCACGTTCTCCCCGAGAGCCAGGCAGACCAAGGATACCAGGAGCACCAAGAATACCCTGAGGACCAGGGGTACCAGGAGGACCCTATGACAAAAAAAAGAAAGAATATTGTTGATATTAACAAAGCAAACCACAATTGTTTATAGCCATCCACATTTCCCCTTTAGCTCTACGAGAACTGCTTTCCAAAGCTCTCTGTGTGCCAATGCATACAAGAAGCTGCAACCAAGCTGCAACACTTGAAACCCCAAAGCTCAAGGTCTGTAAGAAGGTCATGCTGGTTGGACAGTCCTCACAACTGTTTTACAGTGAGCATGCTGTGTCTGAACAACATTAGACACAGGTTTTTGCCTTTCCCTTTCAACACCAGTGGCTAGTGCATGAAAACTGGAGAATTTAGTAATTCTGATTGTAACTCTTCAGTGAATACTGGAGTGTTCAGTGAGAGAAAATGACAATGTGTGGGGATTCTATAGCAAAGAGACATCATGGAACAGCCTTAGAAGGTGTCTAGGTGGTACCCTGACATCTCCAAACAGCCCTTACTGACCATTTGAAAAGTCAAGTCTGTTTAGTTCAATGACTTCTCCATTTCCTTGAAATTTGAGCATTTGTGATGCTAAACCAGGCCTAACAAGTTACCCTAAATCATTATCCTAATTTACAGTCAGGCCTAAGAGTTCAGTTGCCTTTCATAATTGAAATTAAATCAGAATATAAAAATTAGAAAGTGTCTTGCCTTATACTGGACATTAGAAGTCAAGTTTTCAGTTGTCACCTACAACATTTTAATGTCCATGCCTGACAATGACACAAGATTTCATTCTTAGCTGCAGCTTTTGCAGATCACAGGAGAGTCACAGAATGGTTTAGGTTGGAAGGGACTCTAAAGATCCAACCCTCTGCCAAGATATTTCTGTAATTTTGAGCTGAGAAGCAATAGAGTGGTAATACACACAAGTGCACACTCCCAGGAGACACAAATGTGTCTGGCTGTAAAAAAGCCATCAATTCTACATTAAAGACACTCAAGATTAATTAATTTACATAATTCTGAGCCAACCTGGGACAGAAAATTTTGTGTGATCCTCACAGATGAGAGTTTGTGTTGCAGAAATGAATTGAGTTAGTCCTAAATCTTTGTTCACATGCTCCTCCCTTTTCCATCCCCGATGCTCAGTTCCAGAGCAGGAGGCTCTGCTTCCCTTCCTCAGCCCAAAGAGCAACTGCTTCTCTAGTTGGCCTTGTTGCTTTCATTCGGGCTACTTACAGAGGAAAGGTGCAGCTCACCAGAAGAAAAGAAAGAGTGGAAGTCCTGACTCAGATCAGGTTCACTTTGTTAGAGCTTGTTTGTCTGTAAGCATCTCACTGGAGCTTCTACTTCGATGCTTTGCTACATGCATGGGTAACAAAAAAAGCCCTCCAAAGACACCAGAAGTATGTCAGAAGTCAGGACATTGGCAGGAAGAGAAGCATTTGTAAGGAGATGTGATAGTGACTTACAGCAGCACCAGCCTCTCCAGATGGACCTTTCTCACCAGCAAAGCCAGGTGGGCCAGCAATACCTTGCTCACCAGTGCGGCCAACTGGACCAACATCGCCGCGCAGACCTCGAGGACCATCTTTGCCAGCTGGGCCAGGAGGACCAGGGGGACCAGTGATGCCCTGGGATTGAGTATGAATATCATGTCATTACATATCAGAATTAATCAGGTTGGAAAAGACCTTCAAGATCATGGAGTCCAAGCCATTACCTAACACCTTCTAATTAACTAACCCATGGCACTAAGTGCCTCATGCAGCCTCCTCTTGAACACCTCCAGGGATGGGGACTCCACCACCTCCCTGGGCAGCACATTCCAATGCCAATCACTCTTTCTTCCTAACATCCACCCTAAACCTGCCCTGGGACAGCTTGAGGCTGTGTCCTCTTGTTCTGTCACTCAGTGCCTGGGAGAAGAGATCAACCCCACCTGGCTACAACCTCTCTTCAGGTAGAGCAATGAGGTCTGCCCTGAGCTTCCTCTTCTCCAGGCTGCACACCCCCAGCTCCCTCAGCCTCTCCTCACAGGGCTGTGCTCCAGGCCCCTCACCACCCTTGCTGCCCTTCTCTGGACACCTTCCAGCATCTCAACACCTTTCTTAAACTAAGGGGCCCAGAACTGGACACAGCACTCAAGATGTGGCCTGAGCAGTGCTGAGCACAGGGGAGGAAGGACTTCCCTTTCCTGCTGGCCATACTACTCCTGGTACAGGCCAGGATGCCATTGGCCTTCTTGGCCACCTGGGTACACTGCTGGCTCATGTTCAGCTATCAACCAGTACCTCCAGGTCCCTCTCTGCATGGCTGCTCTCCAGCCACTGTGCCCAGCCTGTAGTGCTGCTTGGGGTTGCTCTGCCAAAGTGCAGAACCTGGCAGTATAAACTCATTAACTGGGGCACAGGGGGAGAAACAGATACCAGTTTATTTGGATGTCTATGTACAAAAGTTGTGCTTTGCAGCAATCAGGTTTTTGGCTGTTCTGAAGCAGCACCTTCTGCTCCTTTTGCTAGCAGCAGGCAGCTGGAATCAGTGGAAATATTGAACTGAGAGATTTAATTCTTTCCTTTTTTTCATTAGTGCAAGTAAAAGGGACAAAAATTGGTAGGAAAACATTGATTTGGCTCGGGAGACCTGCAACTCATAAATCTAGGAGACAAAACCTCCTCCAATTCAGCAGGATTATTTACTTTGGATACTGGGATTTAGACTATAAAATGTAGGGTATCTAAGCAAGGAAATGCCTTTTGGTAAAGGTTGGAAACAGCTTTGCAAAGAAAAACTACAAATGTCAATTTGAAATGAGGTCTTTTGGCTGAAAAATAGAGGCAAGGATTCACATTCCCCAACACAATGAGAGCTTGCCCTGCTTGAGACAGGAGCTGCAACTGCTGAGGCTTTAGAAAGTGTGGGCACAAGATAACAGGAAGAATATAACCTTACACCACTCAAAATCAGTGGCAGTGCAGTTACTTGTGGTGAACAGGAACTCAATTTCCCCTCCCTCAATTTTCCACCTTTTCCCTCTTTTCTTTCTGCAGAGGGACTGTAAAATAACCCACACATTAAATGTGTAACCTCCACTCTGGGATTTTAAGCAGAAAAGATATTTTCTTATCTTCTCCAGTCCTGTAAGGTGATTCTGGTGCAGCCAGAATTTGTTCCAATGTAACAAAAATGTAGACTGTCCCTAACCAGTGCAACTTCTGACTTGTTTCCCCATAAAAACTTCTTGATTAATTACTTACAGCAGGGCCAGGGGGACCAACTCTTCCAGCAGCTCCAGGGAAACCAGTCATGCCCTAGAGATAAAAAGTAAAGAAGATGATTTGGTTTAAAGGCAACAAAGACTTCATGAAAAGCAACAATGGCAGGGCCAAAAGCCTGAAGACTTACAGGAGGACCAGCATCACCACGAGGGCCAGCAGGACCAGCAGCACCAGCAGGACCCTAGGTATGAGGGATTGAAAAAGAAGATTAATCCAGGTAAAGATTGTTCATATTCCCTGTTTAGAATGAGGGCTAACCTTGCTCTCATGGAAGTTTATAGAGTAATTTTGATTGGAAAAGAGTTTTAAGATCATCAAGTTCAACCATTCTCTTAATTCCATTGAGGCTGGGGCTGAACCATGTCCCTCGGCACCACATCTCTGAAACAACTCCAGGGATGGGGATCCAACCACCTCCCTGGGGAACCTGTTCCAGTTCTTTCAGTCAACAAGTTTTTTTTTCATGTCCAGCCTAAACCTCCCCTGAGGACATTTCAGCTCCTCTCACTTGTTACTAGGGAGCAGAGACCAACCCCCACCTGGCTCCAGCCTCCTTTCAGGGAGTGTAGAGAGCAATGAGGTCTCTCTTCAACCACCTTTTCTCCAGGCTAAACATCCCCAGCTCCCTCAGCTGCTCCTTCACCCAGCCCTGTTCCCCAGACCCTTCACCAGCTTTGTTGCCCTTCTCTGGACCTGCTCCAGTCCCTCAATGTCTTTCTTGGAGTGATTGGCTCAAAACTGAACCCAGGTTCACAGGTGTGGCCTCACCAGTGCTGAGTCCAGGGGGAAATTGAGATTTTGCTTTTTACTTCAACAGGAGGAGGACTGGACCCAAACCCCAATTTTTGTCCCAGTCCTGACATTGTAAATTGGTATTGTTGAGAATAGCATAGGGGGAAATGTTATATGCACCTAAGAAAATCTGGAAGTCAAAAATGTGAAGGGCATAGATAGGAAGGCAGAGAACAGCAAATCCTCTTCTTGTACTGTATGACTAAAGCAGCTCCACAGCTGCAGGGCCTGGCCTTGCTCTGTTGGCATCACACAGTAAGAACACCAACCCAAGTTAGCTGAAATTCCAGGGTCTGACTCTCTGCAGCATCTCAACCAGTGAGCTGTGTGCAGGTGCTGCCAGGCACAGGTGTGCTGTAAAGCTGTTAGCAGATGAAAAGCCTCAGTGCAAGTGGGTGCACAGACAAACCTGCACATGGGCTGCTGGAGGGCTGAGTCTGAAAACCAGACTGTGATAGCACATCCTGCCTTTGAGAGGCAGATATCAACAGCCTCAATTACTCCCTGAATGGTCTCAGACAGACTAATTTTGCTGATCACAGAATCACACAGAAACATGCAGGCTGGCAAGGCCCTTCAGGATCACCAAGTCCAACCTACAACCCTGCTCTACAAGATTCACCTTAAACCACAGCCCTAAGCACCACATCCAAACCACCCTTAAACACATCCAGGGTTGGTGACTCCACCTCCCTGGGCAGCTCATTCCAGTCCCTGACCACTCTCTCTGTGAAAAACTTTTTCCTAATGTCCAACCTAAACCTCCCCAGCCTCAGCTTGAGGCCATTCCCCCTTGCTCTGTCTCCAGTTACCTGTGAAGAGAGCCCAGCAGCAGCCTCTCCACAATGTCCCTTCAGGTAGTTGTAGACAGCAAGCCTCCTCTTTTTCAAACTCAACAGCCCCAGGCCAGGGTGAAAATGATTCTTTTCCTCATCATTTCTGTTGCAGACTCACAACCTGAGCTTACTAAAGGAGCTTCTATCATGTATAAAAATCAGCGTTGTGACTTTCCTCTCTCTTTTGAACTACTGTTCCACTCTACCATTGTTTCTTTTAACTGCCCTTTCAAAACTCAAGGTTGCTTGCATAGCACAGGTAAGAGTTGCTGCTTTCACAAAGTTCACTTACTGGTGGTCCAGAAGCACCAATTGGGCCAATAGCACCTGTGGGTCCAGTCTCACCCTTGGGGCCTTTAGGTCCACGCTCGCCTTTAGCACCAGGCTGACCAGCTGCACCCTATGGGTAGAGAAACATCCAGAATGAGGAGCTGCAAAGCATGCAGAGGAAAGAGAGGAATGGCATGGCAGCAGCAAGAGGAAGGCACAAACAATACTCACAGGAGGTCCAGCAAATCCACTAGGACCTACGGGACCAGGCTCACCACGTTCACCCTAAAGACAGGACAAAGAAGAAAGGAGTGTTTGGAATGGGCTTTAAAAGGGCATTTTTCCCTTTTGCAAAGCACATTTTTCTGCACACTGTGTCTTTGACACAGGAAAAACTGCAGGAATTGGTACTTACAGGGATGCCACGGGCACCAGCAGGACCAGCAGGACCAGCAGGACCTCCTTCACCCTAAAACACATGGCAGGAATCATGAAAAGGTGGGGGAAGGCCTCACTGCAGTGGGATCAGGGGTGACCTTGTGGGACAGATGCATATAAGGAGTCTCCTCCTTTCTCAAATGGAGAGGCTGTTCCTGAATGTGCTTCTGCTTTCACCTCTCCTGTGTTAATCATCTCTACCAATACTCAGACAGGATAAAGAATTGTGCTGAGCTGATGTGTAGTTGTCCATCACTACATCAAAACCTCTTCTCACACTGTGAGGAGGACTGTGGAGATAAGCCTCAACTGGAAAGAATTCAGATAAAGCCTAAATCAGAACCTCCTCCCTGACTGCCACCTTGGTGTACATCCCTCCCAAGTTCATTTGGGAAAAGGTTTGGGGTTGGATTTTTTTTTTTTTTTGGCCACTGGCAAACTTCACCAAATACTTCCCAGACCAGAAAATAAATTAACTTGCAAAACTCCACACTAAAAAGATGGGATTAGGTTTTTATGGAGCTCACATATTCCTACATAGATAAATTGTATGAACAAACAAGACCCAATTCAGAGCTGACTTACCCGATCACCAGCACCACCAGCAGGGCCAGGAGCACCAATAGCACCAGGGAGACCCTGCAGGTCAAGAGACAGGACACCATTTCTAACAAAATCTAAGCAGGAATGACTGCTTCTAATACTTTTTTGCTCTGACCTCTTGGGAACAGGTGTGTGACTTTGTTTTCAATGCAGAGGACACTATCTAAAGCTGTCTCCAAAAGGACACAGTATTTTAGAATCCAAGATCTGTTCTGTTATTTCCCTTCCAAAGTATGAATGTTAGGACAAGCAGCTGAAAATTAAGGATCATTTTGTGTGTGACTTTAGAATTAGCTGTCTGGGCTGAGCCCATCAAGGTAAAGAAGATAATGTCACAGTGAATAATTGTGAAATCCCAAGGTTCTCACTGATGTCATCTCTCTGCTTGTGTGCATGAGATGATCACTTTTCTCTTTCTCCCCTGGATAAGGGCCAACAAAATTGTATTGATTTGTATGAGAAGTGAGCACAGATGAGCAGAAATGGGAAAAGTCAGTCCTGAGCATCCTTTTTAGTCACTTAAGTTCTGAGGGGTAGGAAGGTAAATTGCAGTAGAAGCAAGAGGTACTTACACGAGCACCATCTCTTCCTGTGGCACCAGTATCACCTCTCAGACCTGGGGCACCCTAGAATACAGGGAGAGAGAGAGAAAAAAACACATTAGTACAAACCTCAGAGGAAGTTTTGGGTTGGAAGGGATCTTTAAAGGTCATTTAGTCCAACCTCCCTAGATGAAAGCAGTCCTGAGCTGTTTGAGTATCCCTGTATTACCTGCATGTGCTTATGAGATCCTTCTTGGGGCTTATTTCATTCTGGTTGCTGAGCACATACAGACCTGCACAGCAAGAATCTGCAGGCAAATGGGACTGAGATGCTCTTCAGAATTATAAGCCTGCTTCTTTCATGGGAAAGCCACTCAGTATGTTCCAAATGAATGTAAATCTCTTTACTTTTGGTCAAGAAAATAACCACACATCAAAGCTGGTTTGGGTATTCATGTTATTCAGAGAATGGTTTGGGTCGGAAGGGACCTTAAAGATCATCCAATTCCAACCCCTCTGCCATAGGCAGGGACACTTTCCACTAGAGCAGCTTGCTCAAAGCCTCATCCAACCTGGCCATGAGCACCTCCAGGAAGGGAGCATCCTATTATCCTATTCTACTTCCTAGGTGAAGCAGGAAAACAACTATGAAAACCAAGGATGTTAGATGAGCGGTCACAAAAAGCACCACATGTTCCATACAGCAAAGTTAGATCCAGGCCATCATTAGTGTCAAGAAATCAGCTCAAATCAGACCAGCATTCTGCTCTCTCTCTTTGTTTTTAAGACATCCTTCTGTATTAATCTGTGTCAGTGCATTGTGGTTTATAAAATGTTGCAAGCAGGTTTCATTTTCATTTCCTTATGACTCCTCTTATGCTAAATGATAAAGGAATTTTTTTTAGTCAGTTCTAGAAATCCCAGTTTAGAGTTTAAATAATGAAGAGAAGAGATGTTTGTAACAAGGTAGCAAACAGTTTTATAGCTAATATTGAGGATAGAGCAGAGATATTGACCTGACTTGCAACCAGACTTCACAGCTTTATGTAAGAGCTTACCCAGGCTAAAATGCTTTCTGATTTTATAGGAAACTGAGATAGTATTTTTGTAACTGATCTACTTAGGTCATATTCACTGCACATAGAGCTGCAAAGGATTTGCTCCTTTGTGATTAGGAGGCCCATTCCTGCTATGAGGGCTGTACTCCTGCTATGAGGGCTGTACTCCTGCTATGAGGGCTGTACTCCTGCTATGAGGGCTGTACTCCTGCTATGAGGGCTGTACTCACAGACAGCTTTTAGTGTTTTGGTTAGAAAACACTTTAAAGGTCATTGAGTCAAACCATTCTCTCACTCTGCCAAGGCTGGGGCTACACCATCGCCCTCAGCACCACAGCTCTGCCTCTTTGAAATACCTTGAGGGATGATGATTTTCTCTCTGGGAAAATCAGCCACACAGTAAAGATAAGCTCATTACTAACCAGTCCTGGGAAGAATTAACTGCAAAGATCAAAGCACAACTCTAGACAAAGACTGTTGGTCTGTTAGACCAAAAACCCCTTTGCCCTCCTGACTACTAAAGGATGGAGTTTCAGTCCTGTTGGGGTAACCTGCAGGATTTTCAAGTCAGTGAAATTCAAGCATCTCCCAAAGCTGTGCCTGCAGAAGCAAAGCAGCTTGCCCAGCTTACCTTTTCACCCTTGCCTCCTGGCACACCAGCAGCACCTCTCTCTCCTGGGATTCCACCAGGGCCAGCAGGACCAGGACCACCAGCAGCACCAACATTGCCAGGCTCACCCTAGCAGCAACAGCATAAGACAGAATCAAATCATTCACCCAGTTTGGAACCAAATTCTGTCCTTACTCCTTTGCTTGTCATTCTGGTTGCTTGCAAACAGTGTGAGCAGGAGTGTTTTAAGTTATTGTACTTATTTCCCTTTTTCAGCTAATGAAGATGGCAGACATGAACCCCCTCTCTGATTTTGTGGGCTTCTGAGGTTTTGAGGTGTCCCATATTCCAGATTACCCATGGAAATCTTGAGAACTAAGAGCCATATTCAGTTAGCATCAAGCCAACATTAGTTTGGCAGATGACTGCTCATTATTGTGCTAATGTTTGGGGGG